>JBCEWC010011595.1:0-16548 GCA_038996855.1 Solanum aculeatissimum | reverse complement strand
GTAACCCAAAAACTCCAAGGATATAACAAGCTTATAGCACAACCAAAAACTAATGCAAATTTAGTTAGGACATGCTTTAGCTATCTACATCAAGCTAAGAGGAGTCTACTTTACCAAAGTAAACTCGATCCTCACCCTATAGGCTCTATCCAAGCATGGTGAGTGTCTTTTATTTAAAGCTAATTGGATCCATTAGCACACCTTTAAGGCATAAAACATGAACATTATTCCTATGGTGGAACATAGTTATGGGACTATGAAATCTACCAAAGCCTTCTCGGTGTTAAGCCATATCCCACAAAATACATAAATCATGCATATACATAGCTTTCAACATAGTTCATACTTCATTAAAAACCATGCTTCTATACTTCATAAGTAATCATCATAGCTTTCATGAAAATATCATGTCGTAAGAATAGTCCATCTACTTTCCTTTAATCATAGTGTGGGTAGGTATTCCCACCCTTACATCATCATAAACATTAGGGTACTCATCACCCTCTTTATGATAACATCATATTGCTTTCATACATCATCATTGTCATAAGACCATTATCATCATCATTTAATACATATTTTTTATGCTTAAGGTCATAACATAGAAATCCATAGCTTCATCATGGGAAATTAGCGTTAAGTGTGGGTCCATGAACATTGTCAAAATCATACAATTGAATAAGATTCATAGAGAAAATATGCAATTAAAATCAAATTAGATCATTAACAAAGGAACCCACATTAAATCACTAAGCCCTAATCATGCATACTTTTAAATCACATACTTTTTCTTGAAAATCATATCCATCATAATTCATGCTTAATTAATCATAATCATCATATAGAAATCATAATCCATGCATTAAAAATCATGGCTTAAAAGCCCATGAGAAATCATCATGAAATTTTGATTAAGAGGAGGTTTTGGAATGGGCTTCATAGATGAAACTAATCCATGAATGAAGCCCTACATACCTCAAGTTGAATCCTTAGAATTTGAGAAGAAAATTTGAAAAAACCTTGGTCAATCCTTCAAACTTAGCTTCAATGGAACCCTTGACTTAGAGAGAGAATTATTGAAAACCCTTGAGAGAATTTTTGGGATTGAAGGCTTTGGATGACTTGGGAATAAGACTTATAGGGAGTAGGTAATTTAAGGTAGTTAGAGTAGCCAAAACGACGTAGTTTAGGACTTAGATAGATTAGAAAAGTTAAAAATACCCTTCATTAAAAACTGTCAGAGTTGTCCACGAAACCCTTTTTATGGGTCATGGATAAATGTACGGCTCGTAACTTGCCTCGTAGATTAGGGTGTCACAAAAGTCAAGCTATTAGAATTGCAACTTCTGAGTTACGAATACATAGATGACCCATCGGAAAACTTACAAGCCATAATCCCTTTCGTGAAATGCTTCCAGACTTAAACAAAATTTTGATTCCTTAAGGCCTCTTTCTGTGAGAACAACTTATGGGTCGTAGGTTATTTTACGGTCTCATTTGTTAACACGTAAGTAAATTTCCCAAAATCCTTTAATTTTCCATTTTCACTTGCCCCTTCCCACGATACCACCTATGACTCGTATGCTTATATAGGTTATAAATTAGCTCGTAAATTTAGATAATCAACAAAATTTCCGTGCTTTGGTTTTCTAGGCCTAAAAACATGAAAGGCGTTACACACCACCACCCATATGGAATCAAAACCACCAACTGTAGGAGGTAAGCCAACCACGAAGTCAATGGCAAAGCGTTCTCACTTCCACTCAGGAATGGACATCTTCTGAAGCTCTCCACTTGGTCTAAAATGCTTACATTTGACCTACTAGCATGTCAAGCACCTAGCTACAAAATCCAATATATCTCTCTTCATGCCACACCACCAGTAGTGTTGACTCAAGTCATGATACATCTTCGTTGTCCCCGGGTGAATAGAATATCTAGCATAATGATCCTCCTCTAGGATTAATATGATCAAATCACCTACCTTAGGCACACAAAACCTGTCCCTGAACCTCAATACACCCTCAGAATCAAGTTTGGCTTCCTTTGCCTCCTCTCTAATCACCTTGTCATGCATCTGACATAACTTCTTATCCTCAAACTGACGACTCCTAATCTGATCCATCAAGGAGAAACGAGACTCCAAACAAGAAAGTACACTACTATCCTCAGAAAGCTATAATCATACTAACCCATTAGCTAACCTCTAAATATCCCTAGCAAAGGGTCATTCCTCAACCCAAATAGCTGCAAGACTCCCATGCTAGAAGCTTTTCTACTCAAAGTATCAGCTACCATATTGAATTTTCCCAGGTGATACAAGATGGTCATACCATAATCTTTCAGGAGCTCTATTCACCTCCTCTATCTTAAGTTCAGGTCCTTTTGGCTGAAAAGTACTGTAAGCTAGGATGATTGGTGAAGATGTCACAATGAACACTGTAAAGATAGTGCCTCCACAGCTTCAACATAAACACAATGGATGTCAACTCTAAGTCATGGGGGGATAGTTCTTCTCATGAGTCTTCAATTTTCTAGAGGCATAAGTTATCACCTTCTCTTTCTACATCAAGAATCCACCTGAGCAAACCCCGAATACATCATAATAGACTGTGAAATCAACACCCTCCTTTAGTAAAGTCAACATAGAAAAAGTAATAAATAATAACTTGAGCTTTTGGAAGCTCTCCTCACACTCATCCAACCAATGGAATGGAGCATTCTTCTGAGTGAGCCTAGTCAATGGAGTTGTTATCGCAGAAAAGCCCTGAACAAATTACTTCTAATAATTAGCCAAGACAATAAACTATGAATCCCAATGGCTGAAGTAGGTATAGTCCAACTCTGAACTGCCTTAATCTTCACTGGATCAACCCGAATATCCTCTCTAGACAAATATGACCCAGAAATTCCACCTAACTCAGCCAGAACACATACTTGGAGAACTTAGCATAAAACTTCTCCTCTCTAACTAACTAAAATACAATCTTTGAGTGTTGCTCATGGTCCGCTTTGGTCTTGGAGTACACCAATATATCATCAATGAAGAAAATAACAAAAGAATCCAAACATGGTAAAAAAAATACCATTCATCAACTCTATAAATGTTGTTGGGGTATTTGTTAGCCAAAAGGACATAACAAGGAACTCATAATGCCTATACCTCATTCAGAAAGTTGTCTTAGGAATGTCAGAAGCCTTGATCTTCAGTTGATGATATCTCAATCTCAAATTGATCTTGGAAAACATGACTGCACCCTGAAGATGGTCAAATAGATTATCAATTCTAGGAAGAGGATACTTATTCTTGACTGTCACTTTGTTCATCTATCTATAGTTAATACACATTCTCATAGAGCCATCCTTCTTATTCACGAAAAATATAGGAGCACCACAAGGATATACACTCGGGCATATGAACCCCTTACTCAAGATATCTTGGAGTTGATCCTTTAGCTCCTTCAACTCAGTCGGAACCATCGGTAGGGAGGAATAGAAATGGTGTTAGTGTCTGTCTCAAGATCAATGGAAAATTCAATATTCTTATTAGGAGGGACTCCAAAAAGGTCTAAAGGGAACACATCAATAAACTCCCAAGCAATAGGAATAGACTCCATTGGTGGTGGCTCAACACTAGTATCATAGATAAAATTCAAATAAGATAGACTACCCTAATCCACTAGCTTTTGTGCCCGAATATATGATATAACTTTATTGGGATAGGATCCACTCAAACCTCACTATACAATACCCGATCTACCCAGAATGGCCAAAATCATAGTCTTAGCATAATAATCAAGAATAGCCTAATGAGGAAAAGGCCAATCCATCCTCAATATAACATCAAAATCAATCATATAAAAATAATCATGTCAATCCAAGTCTCATAGCCTAATAAAGTCACAAGACAGGATCGGTACACTTGATCCACTAGTAAGGGCTCACTATTAGGATCGAAACAAACAAAGGCACAGACATACTATCACATGGAAAGTCAAATACCAAGGATAAATATGTATACACATATAAATAAATATATCCAGGATCAAATAACACAAATGCAGGGTGATGGAAAATTAAAATAATACCTGTGATCACAGTATCAGAGGCCTCAGCCTCGGGTCTGCTTGGGAAAGCATAACAATGGCCACCCCATCCTCCACTAGTAAAGGTTTCCCCTCTACAACCAGAAAATATGGAAGCATCACCTGCTCCTCTACCTTCGATGTGTCCACCTTTGTCAACATGACCCCTACCTCAACCCCTAGTCTGGGTGGTTGTGCCTCTAGCTGGTGGTGCCAGATTTGGTGCTGCAGACTAAGGATAGTAGGGCCCAAAATGAGTTTGTGTAGGGCACTATTGAATTATATGATCTGGAGATCCGCAACCATAAAATGATCTAGGGATGGACGATGTTGTGAAGGAACAAGAAGGATACCATAACCACCCTAGACCGTAGGCTTATACTATGAACTAGAAGCGCTATGGCCTGAACTATATAAATCACAAGGGTCTCGTCCTCTCTCAGAAGCTGGCAAAGCTACATGAACCCCGTGGTGTTGGAATGAACCACCTCCCCTAGTGATACATCTGCCTCTAGATGAGGCACCCGAGAACTATCCAGATGTACGGACCCTTTTGGGGTACCCAAACTCCTCTATCTTCAAGAGTTCTGCCTTCTTAGCGGCATTAACTACGGACTAAAAAGATGCTCCATCTCTAGGCACCCAAAATATTGACTGCCTGATAAAATAAGCCAACCCTCTTATAAACCAACGAACTCTCTCCGCCTCCATAGGAATAATAGTTATAGCATTTTGGGTTGTCATGACTCGAGCCTAGGGCCTAGGAGTGATATGGTGAATGGGAACCCGAGAGTTCCAAAACAAGACTCATAACATCCATATGCACATCATCAATTTGGAAGCGTATAATTAAATAATAAGCACATGGTTCTAAGGGAAAAGAGACTTTGGACTCAAACTATGGGTATGTCACTGAGAAAGAGAGTTACATGACTTCACATAGAAAATAACAATTAAGTTCTAAGGGGTGGGTAAGTATGACTCAAGCTATGGGCATAGAAGGGGTCTTAGGACTTTCCACATTTCCACACCTCATCATAATCGTATCATTATAACATCAATATCAAGAGAAAGACACATACATAGTCTCCAAAAGAAATAAGTTATAACACATAGCAAGCCTGTACATAGAGTATACATGATGTCTAATAATGCCTCTCATAAATAGAATAGGACGGGGCCCAAGACATGTCCCCGGCTAACCCTCAAAGTAAAGACATAAGAAATTTATAACATAGTAGGTAGATAAAAGGTGGCTTATCCTTGGATGAAAGGACTCACCACAAGAAACTCTTTGTCAAACGACCTAGCCATCAAGAGATGGATGAAGATAGTCCCCGATCCCTATATGGTTAGATCATACATGCAAAAAGTATGTGTTAGTATATTTGAATGTAATAAGTATGCAGGTATGCAAATGCTTATGAATATGTAATCCTGCAATTCAATGTTAGATGACAAGGGCACATACATATAGAAAGAAATATATATGAAAGAATATAATATCATTATGCCATAAATCCATGATGCATGAATGCCATAATATTTAGACATAGCGGGGATATGACCTCAACCAACATATAAGACCAAGAGATTTGTCACTTGGAATTCCCAATGTTCACCCTACACCAGAGAAAAAGGGTAGATTACTCTCTAAAGGTAGCCCCCATCCCTAATGAAAGGGGAATAAACCATTCTTAAAAAGGGGAATAAAACTATGTTAGCACATAGTTATGAGAAAGGAGACTTTACTTGAGGACCCCTTGGGTCGAACCCCCACATCCAATCTTATTCGGTGCTAAACCAACATTCCATGGGAATACATATATAGATAGATGCTCGAAATCAAAACATAAATCTTTTCAAATCATAATCTTGCACATTTAGGCTTAAAGACCAAATCATACTTCATGTCATACTTTCATGCATAGGAATCACTCATTCATACATATACACATGATGATGTAAACATCCATAAATTCTTAAAAGCCATATCATAGACATTACATGATAACATTTCATGGCATAACCATACTTGCTTGAAATCAATCATAATCATAATTGGGTCTTAACCCACATCAAAATCTTATAAAAATACTTGTTCATGCATGCATATGCAATGAATGATGATAGAAAAGCATAGGTATTAGGAATTCATAATTAAATCAACATAATAAAATGAAATCATAATAAATCCATAAAGAACTTAATAATTGAAACACAATTGGATTACCTATGCATAGATTCATAAAGTAAAGGGACGTGCACATTTAATCTTCATAAAATCAATACAAGTCATAATAATAGGATTCAAATCATCATAGAATCAATAAGTAAGTTCAACCCATAGCTCAATTTCAACAAATTAAAATTAATTTCAGAGATCCATTTACAAATAGACTTAGAAATCATGAAATAAGAAATAGGAGACTTGGATCTTCATGATTGGAAGGGAATCACGAATAAATCCCACATACCTTGAGAAATCTAGAAGGATTAAGAAGAAATTGATTTGAGAAGAAAGCTTCCCTTGAATTCCAAGTTGAATCTTTAATGTCACACTTGAAAGAAGGTTTTGGATAGTATAAAGTCTAGAGTCTTAAGTATAATGAATGAAATAGAATAAGATGGAGTAGAGGTCCTTTGAAAGGTTTGGGATAGCTACTAAGGTCCTATAAGACCTTTAAAATAAACTAAAATTACGAAAAGACCATTAATGAAGTTGATTAAAAATATGTCCAGGGATCTTGTGAAAGGGCACCATGGCTCCTGCAACCCTCCACGGACCATACAAGTGTCTATGGAGATGCCTCGTCATCTATACGGTACATCCATACTTGGAAAATTCACCAAGGTCGATCCCACGGAAGCCATACTGTCCATACAAAGGTACATGGTCTGTGAAAATGCCCGCAAAATGATCTAAGTTTTGAGACAATAATTTGGTATTTAGAATTTTGCAGGACTAACACTTCCACGGGACCCCACCATGAGTCGTGATAGGTTTTATGATCTATACAAGGGTTTGTGGTAAGTGTCTTAGCCACACAGTGGATTTCAAGCCAAGGGAGCCTAGCACAAGCCACTTTCATAGCCAGTGGTGAATACCACCAGCCGTGAAGGGCCACTTAGTCTTGAACTCCACCATAATCCAAGTCACTCCATGCACAAGGCCAAAGGCCACCCCCTAGGTAGTCTCCACGGCTTGTGGACCCCTCTATGGCTCATTGGGGTGACCACGGAGTGTCACCTTGATCTAAACTTTTTGGAAACTTGATTTTAAGCATTATTAAGGCCTCCCGGGGTACGGGTCCTCACATTATCTCCTCCTTGGGAACATTCATCCCCGAATGAGCTAGAACATGACTCGAAAGGCTTGATTTGAACAAGAAGCATTTCAACATAAATACACAATGCATAACTCATTAATTGAAAACCATAAAATCATTAAAACTCATGTTAAGATACCCTTTTAAATCATTTTCATTAACATGTATGCATGTCATATCATGAAACTCAAGAGTGAAAGAACTAGGACCTTTTTAGAATAGGAAGAACATAATACCTTAGGCTTGAGTAGATTGGAAAAGATAGGGATACCGCCTCATCATGTCTGACTCCGCCTCCTATGTAGTACTCTCCATATGTTTATTCCTCCAAAGCATTTTAACCAAAGCCACATCCTTATTGCAAAGTCATTTCTCTTGTCTATCTAAAATTTCAACTGACACCTCTTTATATCAAGTTCTCTTCAACCTCAATACCTTCCAAAGGCACAATCAAACTAGGATTACCAATCAACTTCCTTAACATTGACATATGGAAAACCGGGTGAATAGAATTCATATTCAAAAGAAAATCTAACCTATAGGCCACCTTGCCAATCCGCTCAACTATCTCATAAGGGCCTACATATTGGGGGCTCAATTTTCCCTTCTTACCAAAATGCATTACACCCGTCATAGGTGAAACCTTCACATATACCCAATCACTACCAAGAAACTCAAGATCCCTATTTCTAACATCCGAATAAAACTTTTGATGACTTTGAGTCATCTTCAATCTTTCTCTAATCAACTTTACTTTTTCCATGGTCGCCAGCACCAAATCCAGATCTATCAATACCATCTTACCAAACTCAAACCATCCCATTGGGGATCTACACCCTCTTCCATATAAGGCTTCAAACAGTGCCATACCAATGCTAGCATGAAAACTATTGTTGCAGGCAAACTCGATAAGTGATAGATGATCATCCTAATTTTCTTTGAATTACAACACACAAGCCCTCAACATGTCCTCCAAAGTTTGAATTGTCCTTTTGAGCTGTCTATCGATTTGAGGATAGAAAGCGGTACTTAACTTCACCTTAGTGCCAAGCCCTTTTTGAAATGATCTCCAAAGTGATAAGTAAATTGGGTACTACGATCTAATATAATAGACATAGGAACACCATGAAATCTAACCAACTCTCGGATATATAACTTTGCATAGTCTTCGACATTGAAAGTAGTCTTAACTCGTAGGAAGTGAGCCGATTTGGCAATCCGATAAACAATAACTCATATAGAATTAAATTGCTTCCGAGTATGAGGAAAACCAATTACAAAATCCATATTCACATCCTCTCACTTCAAAGTAGGAATCTCAATGTCTTGGGCCAAACCACTGAGTCTTTGGTCTTCTATCTTAACCTATTGATAATTAGAACACTCAGATACAAACTTGGCTATGCCCTTTTTCATACCATGCCACAAATACACTTCCCTCAAATCCTGATACATCTTAGTGGATCCCAAATGATTAGAACAATAAGAGTTGTAGGCTTTTCTCATGATCATCTCTCTAAGACTATCAACATCTGAAACACACAATCGATCTTGATATCCAAGCACAACATCATCCCTTTGGAAAAAACCTCTATCTTATTTTTGGCAACCAATATCTTCAACGTAACTAAAGATGAATCCAGGTCTTTCTTTGCCTTAACATCAACAACCACGGAAGACTCATCCCCATTCTGGACATGAATGTCACTATCATTAGAGTCATTAAGTCTAACACCCAATCTATCCAAGCGATGAATTGCTTTTACCAACTCTTTATTTCCGTCATTAACATGGGTCACACTACCCATATTTAGCCTACTAAGAGCATTGGCTATAATATTTTCCTTGCTGGGATGATATAGAACACTCATGTCGTAGTCCTTAAGAAGTTCCAACTATTTTCTTTGCCTCAAATTAAGATCTCTTTGGTTGAACACATATTGCAAACTCTTATGGTTGGTGAAAACATCAACATGAATCCCATATAAGTAATGTCTCCAAATCTTCAAAGCAAATACCATAACTGCCAACTCAAGATTGGGAGTCGGGTAATTATTTTCATGCGCTTTCAATTACCTTGATGCATAAGCTATCACCTTACCATATTTCATGAGCACACATCCAAACCCAATTCGAGAAGCATCACAAAACACCATCAACCCATCTAAGCCATCCAGTAAAGTCAAAATAGGAGCTGATGTAAGTCGATCCTTTAAAGTCTGAAAACTATTCTCACAGTCATCCAACCATAAAAAGTAGGCTTCTTTTGAGTTAACTTAGTCAATGGATATGTAATGGATGAGAAATCCTCAACAAACCTCTGATAATAACCAGCCAACCCAAGAAAACTCTGAACATTAGAAGGATTCAGCGGTATAGGAAAATTCTTCACGATCTTAGTCTTCTTTGGATCAACCTTAATACCCTCACCAGATACCACATGGCCAAGTAAAACTACTTCACCCAAAAAAACTTACGTTTACTAAACTTGGCAAATAATTGCTTCTCCCTCAAAGTCTGAAGAACCAACCTCAAGTGATTTATATGCTCCCGCTTACTTCGAGAGTAAATCAGAATATCATCAATGAAAACACCACGAAGCTATCAAGGAATGGATTGAAAGTCCAATTCATAAAATCTATAAACATAGATGGAGTATTAGTCAAACCAAAGGACATTACGATGAATTCAAAATTCCTATATCTAGTCTAGAAAGCCATTTTAGGAATATCATACTCCCTCACTTTCAACTGATGGTAACCGGAATGGAGGTCAATCTTTGAGAAATGAGTAGCTATCAAACAAGTCGTCGATCCTTGAAAACAAATATTTATTCTTGATAGTTCCCTTATTCAATTGTCAATAGTTAATACATATCCAAAATGACCCATCCTTTTTTCTCACGAATAACACAGGATCACCTCAGGGTGATATACTTGGTCTAATAAAGCCCTTGTCCAATAGATCCTTCAACTGGTCATTTAATTCATTCAATTCCATCGGTACCATTGGACAAGGAGGAATGGAAAAAGGAAAAATATCTAGATGGAGATCTATGCCAAAGTTCACTTCCCTTTCGGGAGGAATACCGTGCAAATCTTTGGGAAAAATATTTGGAAACTCATTAACCACCCGAACCAACTCAAGAGTAGGTGACTCAAAATCCACATCCCTAACCCTCACAATATGATAAAAACACCCTTTAGAAATCATTTTCTAGGCTCATTCAAAAACTGAAATTTAACTCTCTGGGTTCTACAGTTTATAGAAGCATATGAGACATCAACTAATCCATCCCAAGAATAATATGAAAATCAAGCATCTCAAGTTCCACAAGATCACACAGAAGGACTTTATGCAAGACAGAGACAAGACAACCCCAATAGATTTTTTTGGCAATAATAGACTCACCCACAAGAGTGTAGACCGAACAAGGTTCCCCAAAAATCTCAGGGCTCAAACAAAAATTAATATCTAAAAGAAGAGTCACAAAAGATAAATTTTTACCCGGATCAAGCACATCATAAACATCAAAATCAAAGACTTTTAACGTACCAGCCACAACATTCAGGGCCTCTTCCACCTCCTGCCTAGCATGTAAAGCATAGAACCTGTTTATTCTTAGAGCACTACCTGCTTGACCCTTTTGTTGGAATTGATCACCCAGAACCATTTAACCTCTCCTTGGGTTCTTAGGACAATTAACGACTTTGTGGGTCATATCACCACACTCGAGGCAAGTACCCGTAGCCTTCCAACATATACCCAAGTGATTCCTTCCACACTTGTCACACCAAAGATGTATTGGCCCACCTCCAACCTATGCCTTAATGAAGGTACTCTATTATTGGAAACCCTTGCATTTTAACCTTGGTCATGTTGGAAGTGATAAGATCCATCACCGCTCTTAGAGTCTGAGAACCCACCGTCATAACGGGCCCTTTTAGAATCATTCACCTTTCTTTCCTTGAGCTTTTCCCCTTCAATCTACTCAGCATAAATCATAAGCCTGGATATATCCATCTCCTAAATAAGCATAGCTATACGACACTCTTTCACAACCAAATAGGAGATCCCAGAAATAAACTTGTGCATTCTTACACGGGGGTCAGCCACTGGCATAAGAGCATACTTTGAGAGCTTCATGAACTTGAGGGCATATTTTCTCACACTCATACCACCATACTTGAGGTTGATAATTTCTATCATCTTGGCCTTCCTAAGCTCAACAGAGAAGAAATGATCCAAAAAAGCAAACTTAAACTCTTCTCAACCAACCCTATTGTCACCAATCCTCTCCATCAACCATTGGGTGTACCGCACTTGAGTCACATACTTTAATTAATAAGCATCTAGTTTAGATTTCTCTTATGAAGTCACCCTCGTAACAGGCAACACCTTAGATATTTTATCAATAAATTCCTGGGCATCTTCATCAGCTTTTGAACTATAGAATTCTGAAGGATTCATCCGAGTGAAATCTCTCACCCTAGCAGCCGGAGTGGGAACATGGGGAGGAGGATTGGCCTGCCTATCCTGGTTGGTCACTTGAGCTACCATGACAATGATAGTCCAGAACTCATCATAAGTAATTGGTTCTCCTACAGGCTCTTGAGGGACTTGGTCCTCATTAACTTGGATGTCTTGATAGAGGGGTTATTCTTGGAGGCATCTTCTGAAAGAGAATCAAGGACATCATCAAAGTTAGGAAGTCTTAATACACGGTCCATACCACGACATAAGAAATAAATAAGTGAGACAATTCTTGAAACACCATCATAGCCCCATACTCAAAGATATGGTGCACTTCACATCCATGAATAAGACTCTACTTGACGTGGAATGTTGGACTCTAAGGATCATTTTAAAATCTTAATGCTTTGATACCAAGCTAGTCACGACCCAATCCTAGGACCTATGAGTGACATGGAAAATGGGAACCTCAGAGTCCCCAAACAAGTCTTATAGCATCCATATACAGGTCATCAGTTTGGAAGTGCATAATTAAATAACAAGCACATAGTTCTAAGGGAAAGGGGGCTTTGGATTCAAGTTATGGGGATGTCACTAGAAAAAGGAGTTACATGAATTTACATAGCAAATAGCAATTAAGTTTTAATGGGCAAGTAAGTATGACTAACGTTATTGGGATGGAAGGGGACTTAGGACTTTCCGCGTTTCTACATCTCATCATAATCATATCATTATTGCATCAACATCAAGAGATGGGCACATACAGGCATCAACATCAAGAGATAGGCACATACAAACTCTATAAGCAATAAGTATAACACATAGCAAGCCCATACATAGAGTATACATGATGTATAACAATGCCTCTAATACATAGAGTAGGACGGAGGCCAAGACATGTCCCGAGCTCACCCTCAAAGTAAAGACATAAGAAATCATAACATAATAGGTGTATAAAAGGTGGCATGTCCTTGGATGAAAGGACTCACCACAAACAATTCTTTCTCAAACAACCTAGCAGTCAAGAGGTAGGTGAAGATAGCCTATAGTCCCTACATGGTTAGATCATGCAAGGAAAAAGTATGTGTTAGTATGTTTGAATGTACTAAGTATGCAGGCATGCAAATGCTTATGAACATGTAATCCTGCAATTCAATGTTAGATGACAAAGGCACAAACATATAGAAAGAAGTACATATGAAACAATATAATATCAATATGCCATGAAATCCATGATGCATGAATGCCATAATATTTAAACATAGCGAGGATGTAACCTCAACCGATATATAAGACCAAATGAGCTATTACATGGAATTTTAATGTTCACCCTACACCGAAGAAAAAGGGTAGACTACTTGCCAAATGTAGCTCCATCCCTAATCAAAGGGGAATAAACCATCCCTAAAAAGGGGAATAAACCTACATTGGAACAAAGTTATGAGAAAGGAGACTTTACTTAAGGACCCCTTGGGTTGAGAGCCTACCTCCAAGCTCATTCGGTTCTAAGTCAATATTTCATGGAAATACATATATATACATGCTCAAAATCGGAACATAAGTCTTTTCAAATCATAATCATGCACATTTATACTTAAAGGCCAAATCATACCTCATGTCATACTTTCATGCATAGGAATAGCTCATTTATACATATACATGATGGTGTAAACATCCATAAATGCTTAACATCCATATTATAGACTTTATGTGATCACATATCAAATCATAATCATACTTGCTTTAAATCATAGTCATAATCATAATTGGGTCTTAACCCATATCAAAATCTCATAAAATACTTGTTCATGCATGTATAAGCAATGAATGATGAGAAAATAGAATGGGTATTAGGAATTTAAAATTAAATCAACATAATAAAATGAAATCATAATAAATCCATAAATAATTAACAATTGAAACATAATTGGATTTACCCATGTATAGATTCATAAAGTAAAGGGACATGCATATTTAATCTTCACAAAATCAATGTAAGTCATAATAGTAGGATTCAAATCATCATAGAATCAATAAATAAGTTCAGCCCTAGCTCAATTTCAACAAATTAAAACTAATTTAAGAGACCCATTTGCAAAATAGATTTAGAAATCATGAAATTAAGAAATAGGAGTTTTGGGTCTTCATGATTGGAAGAGAATCATGAATAAATCCAAAATACCTTGAGAAATCTAGAAGGATTAAGAAGAAATTAATTTGAGAAGAAAGCTTCCCTTGAATTCCAAGTTGAATCTTCAATGCCACACTTGTAAGGAGCTTTTGGAGAGTATATAGTCTAGAGTCTAAGTATAATGAATGAAATTGAATAAGATGAAGGACTATAGGCCCTTACAGGTGTTGAGGTTAGGTACCAAGGTCCTAAAAGAGCTTTAAAATAAATCAAAATAAGGAAAATACCATTAAAGAAGCAGACTAAAAATATGTCCAGGGGTCTCGTGAAAGGGTACCACGGCCCGTACAACCCTCCACGGACCGTACAAGTGTCCATGGAGTTTCCTTGTCATTGATAAGGTACTTCCATACTTAGAAAATTCACCAAGGTTGCTCCCACAGAAGCCATACAGTCTGTACAAAAGTACACGGTCCATGAAAGAGCCCATACAAAGATCCAAGTTTCAAGACGGTGATTTGATACTTAGAATGTTTTAGACCTAACGCCTCCACTGGACCCCACCACAAGTCGTGTTGGGTTATATGGCCCATACAAGGGTTCGTGGTATGATCCTTAGCCACACATTGGCTTTCAAGCCAAGGGCACATATCATGAACCACTTTTACGGCCAGTGGTGAGTACCACGAGCCGTGAAGGGCTCAGTGGAGGGCGACTTGGTCTTAAACTCCACCATAAGCCAAGTCACATGATGAACAAGGCCAAGGGCCACCCCTAGAAAGCCTTTACGACTTGTGGACCCCTCCACAGCTCGTGGAGGTGACCATGAAGTGTCACTTCGGTTTAAAACTTTTAGAAACTTAATTTTAAGCATCATTAAGGACTCTCGAGGTTCGGGTCCTTACACAGGACAACTGAAAAAAATGGACCTTATACTCTAAAATAGTTATAGTGCCCTGTCTCAATCTCTCGAACCTCAGACGACTCTCCTCACGAACACTCTAAGGAACAAATTTGTCATAGAAGTTATTGGAAAATATCTCCCAAGTCATCAGAGTTGACCTAACTGGAAATGATCCCAAATAGGTCCTCTACCACTCCTTGGCTAGCCTACAGAGATAGAGGATAACATATCATACACCATGGGTCTCTGCCAACCCCACAGTCTCAAGTAACTCCCTACAAGTAACCAAAAACTCATGCACGTCCTTGGTCTTTCCACCCTGAAATTGAGGTGGCTCCATCTTTCAGAACCTTTCATATCTACGTTGCTCCTCATCAATAAAGGCAGCTACTGGGGGATCTCAACAATAGGTGTTGCTAGTTGATGCTCCTTCTGTACTTGGGCCTCAAGGGCCTGCTATTGATTTGGAGGCAGAGCCCTAACCCGTGTTTATAAAGTACCTGATGTATCAGCTGGGCTACCTTCCTTCCCCATGATCTCAAGTACACTCAAAACTCTCAGAAGAATATCCTTTAGTAGTTGTACCGTAGCAAACTTGGGAGAAACCTTTTCCTCTCTAGGCTCTATCGCAAGATCAAGGGAGATACCCCTCTCATAATCTCTAGCTGATGTTTCCCCTGGGCCCCAACATCTACCTCAACTCTGGCTCATCCCCTACCCCTAGCTGGGGTTTCAATAACAATCTCAGGGGTTATATCCCCTTATTCAATAGCTGATATAACTTTAGTCCTCACTATCTACAAAAAGGACACACGACCACTCAAAATTTTAAAAAACCCCATGCACGAATCAATTAGAAAGAAGTAAAAGAGAACTTCCTAACAGTCATCATAGCCTCTCAAGGATAAGTAATAGACGTCTCTGCACTGATCCTTAAGACTTTACTAGACTAGGCTTGTATACATGTGAGACCTATGAACTTGGGGCTCTCATACCAAATTATCACGACTCAAAAATGGGTGTGATGACACTCACCTAACCTATCAAGACAAGTCAGCTCAACACTAAACAACCCAAAGTGATAATAAAAGTAGAAGATAAAATAGTCTAATATGATAGATAAGCATAGGAAAATAAAAACTACAACTATCCCAGAATTGGTGTCACATGTACAAACCAATAATAATAACAATACTCAAATTATAATACAGTCTCAATGTCTAGTCATCAAGTAGAATAAAACATAAGAACAGAGTCCTTGAAAGCCTACCAAAGAGACAAGCAACTTCTTCTCAGGTGATCTTGAGGCTCAATTTGGTAATAAGAAAGTCTAGAAAGAAGGATCGGGCTCAGAACCTACAAAAATGTAGCAAGGGGTAAGCACCAAACAACATGGCACTCAACAAATGGAAACTAACCTAAAGTAAAGCAATAAAGAACACTAGTACTCCTATCCACCCAACTACATACCACCAAACTACACACCTGCACTTAGAAAAGTCCCAGCACCACAACATATATATATATACAACAACATATCATAGGACATTGTCTCAGAATATACAATTGAAATACAGGGTCAAGTGATACAATAATATATCAATGTTATAAGTATTCACAGTATCC
>JBCEWC010011594.1:0-16550 GCA_038996855.1 Solanum aculeatissimum | reverse complement strand
TGGTCCCAAAGCTCAATAACGTCATGACCACCAAAGTAACAATCTCAAAGTATTAAAGAATAATTTGAACGTTGTTCGTAGTGTGGGTGGAAGCCCATGGGAAAGATCCTAGCATAGGTCGATCTCACATAGTTTGTGAGGGTGGCAGCCCAGGGGAGAAAGCCTAGCATGGGTCAATCCCAATTTGTATAGCTATGAGGATAACATCCCAGGGGTTAAAATGGCTAGCATGGGTCATCCTCTTTTACCACTGACCAGTTAGTCATTTGTATTATATGCTGTGCACAGATTATACAGTAAATAAAGGTAAAGTGACATAAAGAACATAAAATACATGATTCCACAATTTGACTAAACGTGGTCCCTTATCTATACAGCAGTGCATGATTTCATTTGAATTCTTATTTCGCACATAGTACAGTTTGCCTTACATATTCAGTACATTATCTCGTACTGACATCCCTCTTGAGGGACCTGCATTTCATGCTGCAAGTACAGGAGCTAGTAGATGTTCCCAGTAGAAGTGCAGGATATCCAGCTACTGTTATTGGGCTCCAGGTTGCTTCGGAGTTCTATGTATTTAGAGCTTACGTTTTGCATTGTATAGTAGTTGGTGCTGAGGCGGAGCCTGTCTCGACCCTCATCAGACAGTTCTTATCTAGAGACTTTGTAGACTATGTAAAGTAAAGTGTGTCATGTCTTGTATTTTGGGGGTCGTGGCTCTTATGACCTAGTCATATGCATTTCCTTTTGACTTGTTATTACTTTCTATTTTCCTAAAGCCATGTTGAATATGGAAATACCTTATAATGTTCATAGATAGTGTGATTACAGGTTGGTTCTCCCGAGCGTGGTCGGCAACGGGTGCCAGTCCGCCTTAATGGAATTTTAGACGTGACACATGTATTATGTCATTTATAGCTTTCGATTGATAATTAGGTGGTTGTACCAATTTTAGATCATTGTGGAAAGTAATCCTTGGTAACTTTTAGCATACGGATAGAAAGGAAGAGAAGTTAGGCACCTCTAGTCTAGTTTGGAGAGCATCCCGATAGTAAAAGTCCCAGCCTCGACCCCCCTATATTTATTGGACGAGCACCCGGATAGTAAAAGTCTTGGCCTTAGCCTTCTTTATACATTTGGTGAGCATTCAGGTAGTAGCAGCGGTCCCTACCTCCTATATGAATCAGGCGAACATTTGGATAGTAGTAGTCCCAACCTAGACCTCCCTCATTTATCGAGCGAGTATCTGAGTAGTAGTAGTCCTAACCTCATTACCTAGAATCTACAAATCTTCTGCTCTTTGATAATCATGGTTAGGGTTGGTTTGGTTTCGTGGAGTTGAATATAAAAGTTTCATTCTTTCTTGGGTCCTTGTCTTCTAGTTCTCCGATGTCTTGATCGGGCTTATGCATGCCCAGTTGGGTGTAGTGAGCATAGTTATTTGCTTAGCCTCTTCTTGATTGTATAATAGATAGTTTCATTATTTATGCTAGTTTATTTTGACTCTATTTTAGGTGTATTCCTCTTTTTCATATTACTTTTACCTCTCTGAGCAGACTATGATGCCTACTGAGTACCTATTGTCTTGGTACTTATACTACACTCTGCAAGTACTTTTGTGATGAAGATCTGAGCATTAGTCACCAATGCTGATCAATCTAACTTGCAGCAGCCCATACCGGAGACGAGGGTAAGCATTTGGCATTTTTGGAGCATTTTGTCTCCTTCAACTTAGTGGTCCGTCTTTTGTGTATATTTTGAGACTAGCTAGATCTTTTGTATATTTTAGTCCACTATTGGAACTTGTACTCTTTATTTTTGTGTATAGAAGTTTTGTACTGGTGACTTACTAGTTCTTGGAGGGTTTCTTGTATATTTGTATGTATATATTTTCAGTTAGTTTCTGTTTCTATCCTTCTATATTATTGGTATTTGTTTAGCCTCTATTAGTTTTTCCCAAATATCCATTACTCACATTTTCAAATTATGGGTTGGCTTGTCGATCGACGGGTTATGGTAGGTGCCATCATGGCCTGAGAAATCAGGTTGTGATATTTATGCATTTTAGATAGGAAGCTAATTTGAAGTGACAATATTTTTGTTGATGGTTTGATAGCTGATTGAAGTGAAGAAATTTTTAATCTTTTTGTGTCGCTAGCTAATTGAAGTGAAGATGATTTTTTGTTTGTTGCTGATTTAAGTAAAGATATTTTGTTGATTTCGCATTGGTCGCTGGTTGAAGTGACGATCTTAAAAATTAGTTTTTAGTATTTCCTTTGTTGCTTGTATTAATAGTTTTGAACTAATTCACGAAATATGATTCTCTTAACTTGTGACTTCTAATTTGAAACTTCAATATGCACTAACTATTGCTCCATAATTTTAAGTTCAATATTATGCACCAATTTGATTTCTTAATTTGCATCAATTACAATTTTCAATATGCACCAACTTCAAAAATTTCTTACATTACAAAATGAATTCATAACTCATATAAATTAAGGTGAACTTGGTCTTTAAATGTTCTTAAAAAATAGAACTCAATGCTCTGCTTTCAATACTTTTATGGCATGAGTTAAAAATTTGAGTTTAAAAAGTTCAATGTTTATCTTTTGTCTTTGGAAAAAATGATACTAATACGGGATTAAAGAATTTTTAATTAATTTTTTTCAAAAAAATCGATTGAACACTGCAAAAACCCTAAGTCGCCGCCTATTCTTGCCTTCTTCATGGCCACTCCGGCCGTTGGCCAGCCCCCACCAGGGGCTGGACTGACCGCCACAGCACCTTTATCAACCACACCACCAACCTTTGCCAGTTTGTTAAAACCACCAGCCGCTCCGACCTTACCTTTGGCTAGAAAACCTATTTCGTATTTGCACGGAGAGCCTATTGTGCTATGGGACCAATCAGAGATTGATCAGATGATTGTAAACGAAAATCTACAATTTGCAGTCATAGGAAAATTTTCCTATGGGTGGCCAGAAATCAGTGAATTACGTAAACTAATCCCGAAGCAATGCGAGTTGAAAGGTGAATGTAAAATTGGTTTGCTTAGCAACAGATATATTTTGATTAGAGAAACTTTGTTGGAAGACTATGTCTATCTACTATCCAAGCCTGCTTTTTACATCACACAGCGTGGGAAATCTTTCCCTATGAGAACACTTAAATGGGACCCAATGTTTAATCTTGAGGAAGAAACAACGACTGCAATTGCCTGGATCTCTTTTTCGTCCTTACCCCCGAATATCTTTGGAGAGGAGGCTATTTTTTCACTTGCTGCAGCGGTGGGTAAACTGCTACAAGTGGACATGGCAACCAAAAATCAAACAAGACCTAGTTGTGCTAGGGTTAAGGTAGAGGTAGACCTGCTCGCTGAGTTCCCAAAGCGAATCAAGATTGGAATAAAAAAGGGGGCAGAGAAATTCATGGAGAAGTGGATCAATATCAAATATGACTATGTCCCTAAATATTGTACAACATGTATGCTTCAGGGACATGATGAAGATCAATGTTTTGTGAAACATCCTGAACTATTCAAGAAAGATTCAAACAAAACTGAACCTGCACACAATGAAGAAAAAACAGAAAAGGTTGCAGTTACTGAGGGAGAGACTGCTAAGATGGAAGGAGGACAGACTGAAGGATTTATTGAGCCTAAAAGACGATATGGAGCTCGAAATAGACAGCCCGACAAAGTGTGGCAAAGAAGAATCCAAACTCAAAATAAATTTGAGTCTCTGGATGTAGGAAGAGATGAAGGAGCTGGAAAGGATAACACCACAAAGAATAACAACAGAGACATGCAATTGACAACAATGCAGTGGGTGGAGGGCAGTTTTCAAACTCAGAAAACAAACGAGACGTCGGTTAGCACTAGTAACCCGAGTGGCAACTTAAACATGGAAAAGGAACGCAAGTTGATGGATGGTTCGCTAAGTAAACAGAAGGAAGGAAAGGAGAAGGATATCACAGAAAACAAGCATGACAAACAAACGATAAAGGAACAAGTAACCCTTGAACAACAGTGCCTGAGCAGGGGTTAAGATGATGCTGAAACCAGATTGAAAATGAAGGAAGCGACGCCAGTAAGGAAGAAGAGGATAACCTGCTTCAGGTAGGGGATCTTTATGGGGGTCAGTTTGACGATACAGAGGATGAAGAGCTAGATTTTAATATCGCTCAGGTAAGCAAAGCTGGGGATTTATCTCCCAGACATACAAACAACCTGAAAGCCAAGAGGGGAAAACCCGTAATACCACTTCAAGTGAGAACAAGGAGCAATATGGGGAGGACTGCTAGTTGTGATCCATGATTGACAAAGCACTATTTTGGAATATCAGATCTGTGAAAACTCAAAAAGCGTTTAGATCTGAAAAAGAGAAACAAGTACTCATTCATAGCTCTAATGGAACCTTTCCAGGGGCCAGCAGAGCTAGAACAATACAAAAGAAAACTGGGTTTTGATTATGCTTTGACAAACTCATCAGATAAAATTTGGATTTTCTGGAATGACAGTTGGAAAGGTACAGTGATGCTAGACTCTATCCAACAAATCACTATGAAATTTACTATAGGCAATAAATCTTTTATCATAACGTCAGTCTATGCAAGATGCAATGCTGTGGAAAGACTGGAATTGTGGGAGGAATTGGAGGAAATTGAAACTCAGGGCTGCCCATGGATGGTGGGGAGAGATTTTAATGTGATTTTGCATGAAGATGAAAAATTGGGGGGCCTAGAATTTACACAAAATGAAGCGATTGATTTTGCTCAGTGTATGACAGTCTGTGATTTAGTAGAAATTAAAGCTACAGGGAGTAAATACACTTGGTGGAATGACAGAATAAATGAAGCATGCATATTTAAGAGATTGGACAGGATTGTTGTTAATTCTGAATTTCTTGAATGCTTGCCATGTACAGAAGCTCAACACCTCATCAGAAGGGGATCTGATTATGCCCCAATACAGGTGGTGTGTCAGACGGATGGTGAAAATATCATAAAACTGTTCAGATTTCTAAATTTTTGGTGCAACCACAACAATTTTATGGACGTAGTGCAACAGAACTAGAAGGCAGATTTCTCGGGGGATCCATTCATAGTACTACATACTAAATTAAAAAGGGTGAAAAAAGCTTTGATGGGATGGAGTAAAGAGACCTATGGAAATATTTTTAGTCAACGGGCGACATTAGAAGACATTATAAAGGTAAAGGAGTTAGCCATGGAGACGGACCCATCTCCTGAAAATAGATCTAACCTGAAGAAATCAGAAGCCGATTTGACAAGAATTATGAAACTAGAAGAAGAATACTGGAGGCAGAAAGCGGGGATGAAGGGCTTTTCGCAAGGGGATAGAAACACCAAATTTTTCTATTCATACGTGCAAGGGAAGAGGAGAAAGCTATATCTACACGAAATCAATAATGCACAAGAGGAAGTGGTTAGCGGAAGTAAGGATATTGGAACTGCTGCTGTTTCATTTTTTAGGGCACATTTCCAATCAGAAACGTGCGAGCAGCATGATGAGATGCTGAAAATACTACCAAAATTAATCACAGAAGAGGAGAACACTGAAATGGAGAAGCTACCTGACTATGCTGAAATCAAAAAGGTAGTCTTTGAACTTAATGGTGACAGTGTTGCTGGCCCGGATGGCTTTTCAGGTAAATTTTTTCAAAAATGTTGGGATATAATTGGGGATGATGTAACTAGTGTTGTACAAGCTTTTTATTGTGGACAAGAATTGCCAAGATTTATCACCCATACTAATTTGGTCCTTCTCCCAAAGAAGGAAAACCCAAATCTTTTGCATACCTACGACCAATTAGTCTAAGTGGTTTTGTGAACAAGGTGATATCTAGACTTATACATGATAGAATGGTTAGCCTACTACCTAAATTAATCTCACCTAACCAATCAGGTTTTGTGAAAGGGAGAAGCATCATTGAAAATGTCCTACTGGCTTAGGAGATAATAAAGGATATCAATAAGAGAAAGTCACATGTGAATGTGGTAGTTAAACTAGATATGGATAAAGCCTATGATAGGGTATCATGGATTTTCTTGACAAAGGTATTGAGAAATTTTGGTTTCTCGGAAAGGATCATTGACATGGTCTGGAGGCTCATATCGAATAACTGGTACTCTATTCTCGTTAATGGCCAGCCTTATGGCTTCTTTCAGTCTACCAAGGGGCTTAAGCAAGGAGATCCTTTATCACCTACTTTATTTATTGTGGCAGCAGAAGTATTAGCTAGGGGTTTGAATAATTTGCATATGGATGACAATTTCATTGGATATGGGATGCCCAAGTGGAGGCCAGCAATAAATCATTTATCCTATGCAGATGATACTATTTTATTCTGCTCAGGTTAAAGAACTTCGGTTATTAAAATGATGAAGGTGCTGAAAGAGTACAAAGATGTGTCAGGGCAACTTATTAATAAGTCAAAGAGTGTCTTCTATCTTCATGAAGACACCCCTTTGATTTATTCAATAAGATTAAGAAAACGGACAGGGATTAGGCAAGGGGATTTCCCTATCATTTATTTAGGTTGCCCAGTATATTATGGAAGAAAGAAGAATGTCTTTTTTGAAGAGCTTATCAGGAAAATCTCCAGAAAAATATTATCTTGGCAAAACAAGTTCCTATCATATGGTGGTAGACTCATCTTGGTGAAACATGTTTTACAGTCCATGCCTATGTATTTATTATCAGCAATGACTCCCACTAAAGCTGTTATCAGAAAAATTCACCAGATTTTTACTAAATTTTTCTGGGGAAACACGGGAGTGGAACGAAGGAAGCATTGGGTATCTTGGGATGCTATGTGTTATCCAATAGAAGAAGGGGGGGCTAGGGGTGAGGTTTTTATTTGACATCAACAAAGCTACTATGGCAAAACTTTGGTGGATTTTTAGAACTTCTATTGGTAATCTATGGGCTACTTACATGGGGAACAAATATTGCAAAAAGCTACATCCAATCCTTGCACAGGGTAGAGGAGCATCCAATATTTAGAGAAGTATGATTCAAATAAGGGATGTTGTGGAGCCCTTTATTTGGTGGCAGCTCAAGACAGGAAATTCTAGCTTCTGGTTTGACAATTGGTTAAAAATTAGGGCTTTATACTTTTTAGAAGAGGAGGCAGATGGGGAGGAAGAGGCAGAGGTAAATTATTTTATTGAAAATGGAGTATGGAATTCCCAAATGCTGGAGAATAGGGTATCACAAGAGATGGCTGAATATATTTTTAGTGAGATTAAGCCAGAGGTGGTAGGGACTAATGATAGGGCCTGGTGGACAGGAAGCACAGATGGACAGTTTTCCATTAAATCTGTTTTCCAACTGGTAAGGGTCAGGAGAAATAAGGTGGATTGGTCCAAAAAGTTATGGACTAAAAATCTACCTTATAAAGTTAGCTTATTCTTGTGGAGGATAATTAAAAGAAGGATCCCCTCAGATGATATTCTTAGGTCCATGGGAATAGCTACTGTTTCAAGGTGTTGGTGCTGTGAGGAAGGGGCAGAGGAAAACATAAATCACTTATTTCTAACATCCTCCACAGCCCAGAAGCTGTGGAGGTCTTTTGTTACTTATGCAGGTTTCAAATAGGATGGATCCCAAATAATTTCTACAATAATGAAATGGTGGACCTTTGCGGAAAATTTAAGGGGTAGAAATGTCATGTATGCCATCCCGACAATACTTACTTGGGAATTATGGAAAAGGAGAAACTTAAAGAGGCATGGAAAAAATATAAACTTCAGCAGAATATATCAGAACAGTCTCACAACAATACAACTGCTAATCAAAATGGAATACCCTGGATGGAGTACAACAGGAGATTGGGTAAGTTGTTTTGAATACCTACAAAGACATAGTCCTAAACTCATATACACACTGATCAGATGGGAGTGCCCCGAAGTAGAATGGGTTTAATGCAATTCTGATGGAGCCTGCAAAGGAAACCCCGGGAGTAGCTCCTATGGGTTTTGTTATAGAAATTGGAAAGGAGACCCTATTTATGCTGAAGCAAGTAAAATAGGTTTTGCTAACAGTGTAGTAGCGGAAGCTACAACAATATGGAATGCTGTATCAGCTGGTGTAAGATTGGGATATCAAAAAATCGTACTGGAAACAGACTCCCTAAGCATGTATAAGTTCATAAAAAAAGAATGGAAAGTCCCCTGGGAGATAATCCACATTGTTGAAGACATTTGGAAAATAATAGAAGGCATAAGCATACAAATCAAACACATATACAGAGAAGCTAATCAACTTGCAGATTACATAGCTAATATAGCTTTTGAAATAGATACTAAGCTACAATTTTGGGCATTTAGTGATCTACCCAGTGTAGCAAGGAGGATAGCAAACATAGACAAGCATCAAATTCCCTCCATCAGGATCAAGGCAAATACAAGCAGTTACAAAAACAGACAGGGCAAGTGCTAGCAGGTATAGTTTGCGCACAAAATATATACACGAATTTCAGCTACTGTGCTACTCTATCTAGCCTACACTACATCAGCCCTCAAAAAGTGGTTCGGCATCAGCAAAAAAAAGAGTTAAGAGTCAAACTTTGATGATAGTTCAGACAGGGATCCCGGAAAGCTTCGTGAGCAACTCATTTTCTCCTCCCGGCTCTACAAAAGGCATATGTCAGACAAAGGAAAGAAACTTTTTTTGCATGATAATGGAGGATACTTACTTGGAATCGACTGAGACAGGCAAAGAGACGCTTAAACTCTTCGAATCGCCGTTTTGCAACCAGAATCGACACCTAAAACAAAGCTTGATTAATGGAAGAAAAAAGTAGAAAAAACAGTAAAGCTTGACAAATGCTCACCCTTGACAGCTGAGGAACGATGAAGATATGCGCAAAGGATGACGAAAGTTCACAACCCACAAATGAAGGAGAAGAAAGCGGCGGTTAGGTCGCCAAGGAAACATACGCGGCGGAAGAAACTAGGAGAAGGAATAGGAAAGTTTGTAAGGTTTTTATCAGATATTTTTAGTTGTTTGGACCGAGTTTTGGGCTGGTCTTTTACCAATTTTGAAGGCTCCCTTTTTGAGCCCAATTTTTGTAGGCTCCGATTGAGCCCAGTTTTACAATTCTATGAATAAATAAAAAAAGGGGCTTCGGCCCAAAATTAAATTAAAAAAAAAAGAATTTTTAATTAAAGTCCTTTAGAGTGAAAAATCAATATTTATCTTTTGCCTTCGGCAAAAATGATACTAATGTCCACTTCTATAGCTCGAGATTGACATCATGTACAATTTTTTTCTCTCTTGCAGTTATCAGAAGTTCTTAAATATATTTTTTACACAAAAGAGAGAAAGATTCATACTCCATCTCTAATCTTTCCATATTAATTATTATTGTTTTTAAAAAAAATTGGGGGTAGGGAAAGGGAAAATGAGAAGGGGATTACAATATGGGAAATCGAACCCTCACCAACAAGGTGCGAGTTCAGGTAGTCAACCAACTGAACTACTAAGATTTCCCAGTTATTTTTGTTTATTGTTGTTGTAACAACATCAAGTATCATAGGTATTTTACCTTGGATATCATCCACTTTGAAATAATTATTTTTAAGTCAAGAGTCAATTGAAAACATTCTCTCTACCTTCACAAGCTAGGTAAGAGTAAGATCTCCATATATCCTAGCATTTTCATATTCACTTGTTAAATTACAATACATATGTTGTTGGCCCTTAAACATTTCAATGCACGAGATGTGCTAAAAAAATTGTAGACTCAATATACACCAGATTTTATCAATGATTATAAACACTTGATATATGCTCAATGTGCACTAGGATAATTTTCATATTGATGCACCATATATTCTCAATTAAATATGCAGTAGATATGCCCTATTTGCACCTGATGTTACAAGTTTAAACATAAAATCTGCATTTCAAATATGAGGGTTAAAGTGTCATTTTTTTAGAAAGAAGTTGTCATTATAATTAGTTGATCAAAGATACAAGTAGAAGTTCTACGATAACATATCAACCTATGGCAATTGACTTGCAACATGATTCAAGCAATAAAGTCACATTTAAGATATTACATTTATAATAAAATCATATAAGATAATACACCAAAGCACATTCTTTGTACTCTTGCCATGACCTAATCTACTCTTTAATTTTGCACGATACTTCTAGTTTTTTCAAATACTTTCAATATGCTTTCAACTTCACGCAATTTCTTTATGAATTTCAGAATCACAAACATTGATCATGGATAAAATTTTTCACTTTTAAATAGGACTATGATTAGAGCTTTTGTATCTATCGTCGAATACTATAACAATGATAATGAAAAAACTTCAAGTATTATTTCTATTAGAGTTTGTATCACTATAGATTGGAGAAACTTTGAAAATTACGACTTCAAAGATAAATCGAGAAGAGAAAGTTATTCTTTCTTGACATTTTTAGCAATAAAAAATAGAAGCTTTGAATTCTTTGAAAAGGGAAAAGTTTCTTTTCTTTGGTTGAAACAATAAAAAAATGCACAAGCTCTCCAAAACAGAGCAGAAAGACATAAAATGAAGGGAAAATGAAAAGTTTTGAGTTTATTCTTTTTGACACATGAGCTGCAGTAGGGTTCATGATTAAAATTAACAAAGGTTTTTTATGAATCTGTTAATATTTAAGGCAAAGGACCAATTTGAACACCTTTTATAATACATTAAGAATCATATAAATTATGTGAAATATATTATGGACTAAAGCAAACCCCATATATAAAGAACTATTTTGATCATTTTCTCGAAAAAAACATAGATCAATACTCTACTTTCCATACTTGGTCAAGTTGGTCTAAAAAATAATTAAGGTTCATGAATTTTTTAAATAAAATATCAATATCATAAAAAATCTTCCATTCATCAGAATCCTTTTGTATATCTAATTTAATTTCTTTTCAGCTCGTGGCATACTATTCTTTTCAATTATTAGGAAAAAATGTTAGAAGAAATATTTTTCCAAAATAATCTTTTTCTTTTTGACATAAATTAGTATCTGAGAATGTGTATTAAATATTTATCCAAAATAGTTATATATTCATCATATCTTCCACACAATCAACAACTTTTAAAAGTTTAGAAATTGATATTGTGCACCATAAAAAATTTGTTGTGAAGAAGTAAGAGATTCTTACAAAATAAATATAATGAATCATCAAACTTATCACATATAATTATTGTTATATCTTTTTCTGCTATTATGATGCCACTAAAATTGGAAGAGAAAAAATGTAATGATCCTGAATGTCATTTTTTTTATAAAATTATCATTTGGCCCTTCTCCAAAGTTGCCTTAAGTCATTTATGGTTAAGTCTAAAAGTCGAATATTGAAAACCTTGTAAAATGTTAGAGTGTTGCTAAATAAAGAGTTTTTAAAGGCTTAAAGTTTAAAATTTTATGTTTTGAGATCATCTTGAGTTTCGAGTGTCGGAATGCAATTTCATTGATCTCAATAGCTCTGGAATGCATACTTTGGTCTAGAAGAACTGACAGAACAAAATTTAGAGTTAAAATGGAGATTTTGGACCCAAAGTTATATTTTCAATTGAATTTGGATCATAGTTTGACTTTGGTCAACATTCGAAGTTCAGAAGCTCTAATGCGAATTTTTATGATTTCATCGCGTCTGAAATGTCATTTCTGATAGGGTATCTTGTTCATATTTATAGGGTTCTGAATGTGTTTCGAGGGTCAAAAAACATATTTTGAAGGGTGTAGGTACAAGATGACCATGATCAACGCGGGTCAAAGCCCTTTTTCTTTTATTTTTAATGCTGAAAATACCCCTTTCTTCCCCATTTTTTACTACTCTGCTATTTTCTTCCATTTTTGAGTTCTAAAAGTTTGAAGGTGCAATTCTGAGCAAGGTTTTTCATGAATATTCATTTGGATAAGCTTCCTAGATACTAAATCTTTGATTTTCAATATTTTTAAATTATGATTTTGACTTAAAATTTTTTGTTTTAACCCTCCAATTTTTATGAATTTTTAAGAACATGATTCAAATTTTAAATGATGATTTCTCCCTCAATTTCTACTCAAATTTTATGGAATTTTCACCTATAAACTTCCTTTTTCGTGTAGAACCTGATTTTAGCTCAATTTCTAGATTTGATATTTTTGAAAAATAATCTAATTTTTAACCATTTACCCCCGGACCTAATTCTTATCAATATGGGTATCAATTGACTTCTTTTGATGTGTATATCTGTAAGGACCTGGAACTCGAAAGGTCTTAACGACGCTAACAAATTTGATATTTTCCAACATTCTAACCAAGGTGCCGCTCCAGAGACCTTTCCATGAGCTGTGGCAAGGTCCACGAGCCATCATGAGGTCCGTGGAGTGACCCTTGGCCTTTTCCATGGTGCCTTGTGGCTTGAGGGAGGATTTTAGGCTTGGTAGCTCTCCATGGCACCTCCCATGGCTCGTGGTCCTCACCACGTCTTGTGGGAGGGGCTCATGGTAGGTGCCCTAACCTTCAAACCTAAGATTTGGCTAAGGTAGCCCCAGGGAACATTGTACGGGGTCGTGCACTCCACCACGGGTCATGGTGGAGGTTTCTTGAAGTCCTAACTCCAAAATAATGTTCTAAGTATCAAATTATCATCTCGGAACTTGGTGCCTTTGTACGGACGGTTGTACGGTACATGAATTTTTGTACAGACCGTGAAGCCTTCAGTGGAACCACACTTAGCCTAAATTGTTTTTAAGTGTTAGAGGAGACCTTTTCACGGGCACTTTCTACAGTAAGTGAATCTTTGTATGGACTGTGGTGCTTTTGCACGGGACCCCTGAACACTTTTTAAGGTCCATTTCATTAATGGTATTTTTATAATTTTGATCTATTGTAAAGGTCTTTTAGGACCTTGGTACTTATACAAAGCACCCAAATCAAATTGTACTCACTCTTTACACTCGTTCACTCATATTATACTCTCAAACTCTAGAATTCAATTTCTAAGTGCTCTGTTCAAATCTTGTGATTAGGAATTCAAGCTAGAAGTTCAAGGAGGTTTACAATTCAAGTCAATTCCATTTAAATTCTTCTAGATTTCTCAAGGTATATGTAATTGATTCATGATTCACTTCCAATCATGAAGATCCAAGTCTTATTAGATCAAATTACATGAGTTTCAAGTATGATATTCAAATGGGTCTTTTAAATTGGTTTTAATTTGGTACAATTGAGCTATGGACTGAACTTATTTATTGATTTTATAATGATTTGAATCTTATTATTATGATTTACATTGGGTTAAGAAGTATAAATATGCATGTTCCTTTAATCTTTGAATTTATGCATGGGTAGTACTAATTATGTTTCAATTGCTTCATTCTTTACAGATTCATTATGATTTCATTTTTATTATGTTGATTTAAATTATGAATTTATAATACCCATGCTTTTCCCTAATCATTCATGGCATATGCATGCATGAACATTAATTTTCATAAAGTTATGATGTGGTCTAAGACCCAATTTATGATTATGACTATGTTTTCAAGCAAGTATGGGTATGACAAGAATGTGATCACACAATGTCTATGATATGGATTTTAAGCATCTACGGGTGATGATTTACCAACATGTATATAAATGAATGAGCTACTCCTATGTATGTATACATGACTTCAAGTATGATTTGGCTTTTTATCCCAAGAATGCATGATTATGAAGTATGCCTGGCTTTTAAGCCTAAGTATGCATTGTTATGATTTGAAAAGACTTATTCTCCTTTTAAAAGCACGTATATGTCACGACCCGGGAGTTGGGACTAGGAGTGACACGGCGAATGGAAATCCGAGAGTCCCCAAATAAGCCTCATACCATACATTTGCACATCATTAATTCGAAAGTGCATAGATATACATTAAACACATAGTTGTACGAGGCGGATAAGTATAACTCACACTATGGGGACATTATAAGAATAAGGATTAGCATGGATTCACATAACACATAACACATAAACCTAAGGGACGGGTAAGGAGGACTCAAGATGTGGTGATATCATAGGACTTAGGACTTTCCATACTATCTCATATCACATAACCATATCATCCATACATAGTTCATGATCATAGCATTTTAAAATACATGTAGCATAATCGTGTGAAAGAATACAAGATGTCCAACAATGCCTCTAGTCTAGAATAGGTTGGAGGCCAAGACACGTCCTGGGCTCACCCTCAAAGTAAAGAAATAAGCATCATAATCATAGTAGGTAGATAGACGTTGTCTTGTCCTCGGATGATAGGACTCACCACAACCAACTCTTTATCAATCAAGCTAGCCGTCAAAAGGTGACAGATGATAGTCTCCGATCCCTACATGGTTAGATCATGTAGGCAAAAGAGTATTTGCTAGTATGTTCGAATGTTCTAAGTATGTAGGCGTGCAAATGCTTATGAACATGAAGTTCTGCAAATCAATGTTAGATGACAAGGGCACATATATAGAGAAAGAAGTATATAGGAAGAATACAATACCAATATGCCATGAAATTCATGATGCGTGAATGTCATAATATATAACACTGTGGGGTTGGGACCTCAACCAACATAAGACCAAGTGAGCTATAACTTGAAACTCTATCGTCTAACCCACAACGGATAAAGAGGTGGCCTACTTGCCAAAGGTAGATTGATTCTTAACCATCCCAAAAAGGGGCATAATCATTCCTATGTTAGGCACATAGTTTGACGAAAATAAGTAAGGACTCTTGGGGATAGTCCTTCCTACCTCCAATCTCTCGGTGCTAAGCCTTCATCCTATAAGAATACATATATACATAAGTACCTTTAAAAAGTGGATAAGTACTTGAAAACATAACCATGCATACATGGGCCTAAAGGCCAAATCACATTTCCATAACCATGCATTTTTAGATTAACACGCCAAATCATACTTCATGACATATTTTCATGCATAGGAATATCTCTTTTCTTATCATTCTTAATGGTGTAAACACCCACAGTTGCTCAAAGAGCAAAATCATAGACATAGTGTGATCGCAACCTTGTCGTACCCATTCTTTGCTTGAAAACATAGTCATAAACATCATTGGGTCTTAGCCCACATCAAAACCTTCATAAAATCAATACTCATACATGAAAATGCTATGAATGATGATAGAATAACATGGACAAAGCATTGTTGGGCATCGTGAACTCCTTTGTACGAGTATGTTATGTTTATGCTTGAGACGTTATGTTACGCATTATGTTACAATGATATGATTATGATGAGATGTGAAAATATGGAAAGTCCTAAGATCCTTCTATCCCCATAGCATGAGTCATACTTACCCACCCCTTAGTTCTTATGTGCTATGTGAATTCATGCAATTCTCTTTTCCTATGATATCTCCATTGCTTGAGTCTCAGATTCTCGTCCCTTAGACTTATATGTTAAATTGTGTGCTAACGAGTCCCTTTCCCATATCCCATAGATTGATTCATCTGTCCTTGTCCCTAAGTATTAACAATTGATTATGGATCTTATTATGCACTTCCAAACCAATGATGTGTGTATGGATACTATGAGGATCATTTGGGGACTCTTGCATTCCCATTTACCATGTCACTTCTAGGCCCTAGACTTGGGTCATGACAAGCTTAGTATCAGAGCACTAAGGTTTTAAAATGATCCTCGGAGTCCAACATGCCTCGTCGAGTAGAGTCCTATTCATGGTTGTGAATGCACCATACCTATGCCTGGGAGGCTATGACAACATTTTAGGAATCGTCTCACTTCTTCATTTCTTATGTCATGCTATAAAACGTGTCTTAAATCTTCCTATCTTAGATGATGCCTTTGATACTTTTTCTAAAGATACCTCCAAGAAGAGCCCCACTACCAAGACATGCTCCAATTAATGAAGACCAAGTCTCTCACGAGTCTGTGGGAGAACCAGTTACTCTCGATGAGTTCTAGACTATCGTTGCCATGCTTGTTCAAATAGTGAAAGACCAGGCTAGGCAGGCTAATCCTCCTCCCCATGTTCCCACTCCATGTACTAGGGTGAGAGATTTCACTCTGATGAATCCTCTGGAGTTCTATGGTTTAAAAGCTTATGAGGATGCCCAAGACTTTATTAAGTAACTCTCTAAGGTGTTAATTGTTATGGGGGTGAATTCAGAGGAGAAAGCTGAACTTGTTGTGTCACGACCCGGATAGGGGCCTAGAAGTGACATGGAGAAAGAGGACCCGAAGACCCTCGATCAAGCCATCATATTACCATTACACATATCATCGGTGTGGAGGCGCGAAACCTAAACACATAGCACGTAAATTCTAAGGAATTGGGGACTTGGGACTCAAGCTTTGGGGACAATATCGGGGATGGGATAAGCATGCATACACTTAGCAAATAGTCATTCACAATACCCATCATTCAAGTCAATATCACAACAAGAGAACATGATCATAAACCAAGCTAAATAGCATCGTATTACATAACCAAATATCCAACATACAAGCCAACGT
>JBCEWC010011592.1:0-16551 GCA_038996855.1 Solanum aculeatissimum | reverse complement strand
AATTGGTGCTCATTTGACCAAGCCATATCATGTCCCATATACATAGTACTAGTACACGTGAAACGCGGGGTGTTACAGTTATGTGAGAAAAGATTCATCCTAATTGTTGAGTTATGGTCTAGTGGATTGTTATTCAGATTGGGTTCGCGGGTTCGTCTGTGGCTTGAAAATCACCTCTGAATTATAGATTTGCCAAAGTATGATTCGAAAGTTCAGTTCTTAATGATTGATTTTGATGGAATGATATTAAAGAGGAGCTTATCTTCCTTCTCCTTCTTTATGTTCGAGGACGAACATAATTTTTGGTGATGAATAATGTAATGATCCATTAGGTCATTTTGAGAATGAGTCCTAACTTTTTCATAAAAGACTCCTTTTGTAAATTTAAATTAAAAAAAAATTGGACTATTTGATAATTATGATTATTTAATTGACGAATAATTTAAATAAATTAATTTAATTGGAGACTAAAATAATAATTTAGTTATACCCTTTGCTATTTATCTCATGTTTATTAAAAATAGAATTTATCACTTTTAGTATATAAAAAATAAATAAATAGATAAAAAAAAGATAAGGGTTCAAGGGTTGAATGCCCAACCCAAATAACTAAAACAAAGAGTGAAGAAACAACGAGAAAGAGAATGACGAACGTAGAAATAAAAAGAAATACGAAAAGGAAAAAAGAAAGGGGAAAAGTAGAGAAAAATCGTGATTTTCATTCCAAAGCATCAAGGTAATTGTTTTCATTCTTTCTATTAAATTTTTATGTGATTATGAATAGATTTGTAGGGTAGGAATGTGTATAAATTAAGAAAATATAACCCTAGGGTTCTTAAAAATAAATCTTGATTTAGGGGTTGAATAATGATCCATTTTAGCTGAAATTTAGTGTATGAGTTTATTTTATTATGGGTAAACATAATTTGAAAGAAAAATTCATATTTGAATTCGAGCGATTGGGGTAACTTTTTGACCCGATTTTTAAGCAAAAAATAAATATAGCAATATAGGTGTCATTAGATTCGAATTCTTATGTAGATTATGTATTTGAACATATTTTGATCATCCAAAAGTGTTACGAAAGACTCAAGTTCTGAAGTGATTGTTTGATTAATTGAGGCAAGTAGACTTTCAAAACTTTGTAATTCTCAAATTTTTCTTTCTTATATGTGTGATGCATGAAATATTTATAATATTATATAAAAAAAATGACGTGATTAAATGTAAATATGAGTTGGTGTGTGGTGTTGTAACACTTGAATTGAAAATGTGGTTAAGTGATGAGAATTCTATATTGAGATATATTGTTGTGGTTGGTGATTATGAGCAGATTTGTTTGTGGACTTCATCTCATGTTCATTCATTCTATGTCACACACACTTGCATTGGTTCTGGATATTGATGAGTGAGTTAGGTCTTTATCGGTCGAGATGTGATATCGGGGTCATTGCCGGCGAGATTATGATGCTGAGCTCTTTATTAGTAAAATTGTGATGCCGAGGTCATTGCCGACGAGATTGTGATGGCGAGATCTTTACTAGTGATATTGTGATAACGAGGTTGTTGCCGGCGATGATATTATGTCAAGGTCGTTACCGATGATGTAGTGATGTTGAGTTATTTTCTAGTGATGTTATGATGTCGAGGTCATTGCTGACAATTATTGCATAAACATTGCATCTTATCCTTGCATATTCTTATGTGGCATGATGGCTGGGATGAGCTGATTTTTTGTGTAGGTTATACTTGTGGAGGTCGGTTGGGATGACAGGAGTTTGTGTATTCTATTGAACTTGCTTTGTTTTGTTAGTTGACTTGCTGGGTACCGTATGATTAGTATTCACCCCTTGCTTTTACATTTTTGTAGGTTATGTGCTCGGATCTTTGTGATACTCTCTCTTCTCTTTTTTTCGAGGCTTTCTGTGGAGATTAGTGAGCTAGCTATTTGTCTTCTCAGTCAGCCTCATCCTCCTATTTATGATCTTGTTCTACTTTAGCGACAACATCATTTGAGACTTATATTTTTTCTTTCAAATCTATTGCAACAAATTAGAGGCTTGTGGACATGACAACCTGATTTTGGGGGATTTTAATTAAGTTGACTTATTATTCACAATTAAAATTTTCACTTTGTATTATCCTTTCATATTTTATTGTTATAATTGAGTTTTAGGCTGAACTTTGCATATTTTAACCAAAAATATTTTTGACCAGAATTCATACTAAAGTGCAGAGTAACTAAAAACAACAACTATAATGAATTGAGACCAAGTATTTATCCTTCATACTAAATATCCCTAAACTTAAATCTTCTAAAATCTTAATGACAAAAAGGAATAGTTGTGAGCTAAGAATACCAAAAGAAGAGATTTTAAGAGAATATTTCGTCTTTCGCAAAAGAAAAAAGCATTTGGTTCTGGATTTGTTCATCGAGCAAGAAAGGAGAAGGGGCGTGGGTTGCGTGGGGCGAGGAAAGAAGAAAAAAAGAGGGGCACGTGTATGATTTTGTGTATATGAATATATGGGTGTATGTATTATGTATGCAATGTTATGTTGAAATAAAGAGTTGGGCCGAGTTCTGGGTTAATTGGGCTAATTTCAGTATGAAATTTGGCTATAATTTGATCCAATTGGGGCTGAATAAAGGTTAAATTGGATGGGAAAATGTATTTAAAAAAATTAGGCCACTAGAAATTGTAATTATGGCCAATTAAGAATGTAACCAAATTGAATCAATTGATAATTTAACTACAAAATGAATTAATACAAATTAATTAAAGAGCTCTTTTAATATTAACAACATGAAATAATTAATTTAATTACGAAATAATTACTCCTAAAAATAACTAAACTAAAGTGATAAAAAGTAAAATCTATTTGAGAATTTCTTAAAATATCAATGAAAATATAATATTTAAAGTACGTAATACTTGAAATAAAATGTACAATATATTATATATAAGCATAATTAGAAATAAAAGATTTAAACCTAGAAAATCATTTAAAAAATATTTTTTTGCATTTTCAAAAATTAATTATCTCAAATTGTTAAAGTTAAAAAACTCAATGATTAATTTATATTGTGAATGGTAAAAATTGGATGTCAACAACTATTCCTTTCTTTAGATATGATCGGTGAAAGAGATCGTAGACAAAGAAAATTGACCAATCCAATTTTAACCGATCACATCTTCATCTTCTGAAGGCATTTAGTACGAACTTTGGAAAATTGCGGTCGGACCCTGGCTTTGGGTTTCCTACATATCTCAGGTTACATGAGAATTCAGACTATTTGTAGTTAGGACACTTGATTTTACACATGATTTCAAAAAAATTTAAAAGTTATCCCAATATCGAATTATGGAGAAATTAGAATGCTTGTGAATGAGATTTAAGAGTAGACGTTAGAATACAATCTAGTTTTTAAAATTGAGCCCACCTACATATCATTGGACTTAGGAATCAAGCTGTTTGTAGTTCGACTCCATCAGTTGAAAATGAAATCTCTTATGCTGAGAGAACGTCTGATTTGGGAGGAGTGAGAAACAAATCGAATTATGAAAAAGAGGCTTGCGACCTCTTAATTATAAATGTGACATGCTTTACACCTATAATTAAGAATATACACGGATATAATTTTTAAAGCTCTTGGTATATTGTCACTCAGATTGGAAAGATTGCTTCTGGTGGGAGTTGAGATCACCCAAATACAAAACTAAACTGACTAACTCGAAGAAACACTCAAATGCCTTCTGACAGGGGTGTGGTTGGATTGTGGTAGGAGTTGCTTCTCAACTCGCGTTCAAAGAGTTTGACATTCCTCTTTAGACTATGTCCCAATTTGCTGCTAAGAAAAAATTTCATGTTGTGATGCATCCTATTTGATGATGTCCACACCTGTGATTTATTTGAGAATTAATACTTTCGGATGCTCTCTATAGAACTAAGACAAAATTATTAGTGGAAATCATAAATTAGATGTGGGGATGCTAGTTTTTACCATATTTGACACTTATTCTTCTCTTTGACGTGAGAGATAATGATTTGATATGATGCAACATGATGATGGCTCTCTCGACAATTTGAAGAATTCTTCTCTTTGACGTGAGAGATAATGATTTGATATGATGCAACATGATGATGGCTCTCTCGGCAATTTGAAGACGAAATGGCACTCTCGGACACTTGAATATGCAATGACCCTCTCAGCCACTTGAAAATGAAATGACCCTCTGAACAACTTGAAGATGTAATAGTCCTCTCGGTAGCTTGAAAATGCAATGACCCTCTCGACAATGAAAGATGAAATGATCCTCTCGACAACATGAAAATGCAATGACCCTCTTAGTAACTTGAAGATGAAATTGTCATCTCGGTAACTTGAATATGCAATGGCCCTCTCGATAACTTGAAGATGAAATGACCCTCTAGGATATTTGAATATGTAATGGCCCTCTCAACAACTTGAAAATGCAATGGCCCTCTCGACAACTTAAATATGCAATGACCCTCTTGACAACTTGAAAATGCAATGACCCTCTTGGCAACTTGAAGTTGAAATGACCTTCTTGACAACTTGGATATGTAATGACCCTCTTGACAACTTGAAAATGCAATGTGATGGCTTGCTGGGGATTTGAGTGAGACATAAATGTTTATCTCAATCGTTCCCTTTTAAATAAGACTTTCAAAGATTGTCCTTTCATCTACATAAAATTTATTAATTTTAAAACGAATTGATCTGTGTTGATTCTTCTATTGCCTGCTTCTCGTCTTGTTCTTTGGTGGATCACTTTGACCTCTCGCTTTTTGGTAGACAAAAAAAAAATATATTGACCAAATATTTTGACACGCACAAAAGTTTAAAAAAAAATAATTTTAGAATTTTTTTTTAAAGAAACGATTACTACCAAATGTCATGTCACATAAAGCTTTAGATGGACGCATTCAAATTCTAATATGGCTGTATCACAATTGTTTCTGAAATGCAAGAGTGTAGGAGATATTAAAATTCAATTCAGATTTCTAATAATGTTGGGGACCACTTGAAATTAGTTTCGAACGTCTGATCACGTTGGGGATCTTCAAAGTTACTTTTAGGCTTCTAATGACACATGATGAAATTTTTTGAGGCCATCCTAAAAATTTCTGTCCAAGTTAAATATTGCAATAAATCACTAGCTTCTTAGAATATCCATGAGAATTTTTGAGATTTTCTCAAAAATTCTTTCCCAGTTAAAATTTCTGACATACCTTAAATTCTGACTAGTTGGACATGAACCTTCTTGTTGAGAATATTTGAGTTCCTCTAAAAAATTCTGTCCCAATTTCCTTTATGGGAGCATGACCAAGCCATTGTGGCGCCTATGTATCCCGTTGAGGTAGGAATTAGGTCAAACATAGTTCTCCTCTCGATAGATGGAGAAAATTAGAAAAATAAATAAGAAAATGATTGAAGTCGCCATAGGCCGCCTACATATCTCATTCTTGAAAATTTAGGTCAAACGTAGTTAAAAAAACAAAAAGGGATAAGGAGATAACCGAGACCGATGTAGTCCACATACGTATCTCGTTCTTGAGAATTCAGGTTAAATATAGTTCATTACACGGGAAAAATGAACTTTAAATTAAATAAACACTGCAATAAATACAAGTAAAATAGTGTAGTTACAGGGAAAGAAATAAGAAAATTCTAAGTCTTCAAATATAGTATCTTATGATAGCATCTGAGTTGATCATCTTTGGCCACTCTTGACCATCCATTTCTGACAAAATCAATGCACCTCCTGATAGAACTTTGTGAACCATGTATGACCCTTGCCAGTTTGGTGTGAACTTTTCTTTGTATTTATCTTGATAGGGGAAAATGTGTTCGAGAACTAATTGACCAACCTTGAACATTTGAGGTCTTACTTTCTCTTTGAAAGCACGAATCATCCTATGTTGATATAACTAACCATGACAAACAACTATGATCCTCTATTAATCAATTAAAGCTAGATGTTCAATTCATTAATCAACCCAGTCTGCATCACTTAACTCAGCTTCTTGAATGACTCTCAATGATGCTATTTCAACTTCGAGAGGTATCACTGCTTTTATTCCATATACCAACAAATATGGAGTTGCTCCAATTGACGTTATGACAATCGTGTTGTAATCCAATAGAGCATAGGGTAACATTTCATGCCAGCCTCGGTGTTTGTCAATCATTTTTCTCAAGATCTTCCTGATATTCTTGTCATTCTACGACTCCATTCATTTGGGGACGATATGCTGTCGAGTTTTGATGAGTAATCTTGAACTGCTCATATATCTCTTTCATCAAATTACTATTGAGATTTTCCCCATTATCTGTAATGATGGAATCTGGTATCTCAAATCAACATATCAAGTTGCTGTGTACAAAATCAACTACCACTTTTTTTGTCACTGATTTGTAAAAGACTACTTCTACCCACTTGGTGAAGTAATCAATGGTGATCACAATGAATCTATGACCATTAGAGGTGGCTAGTTCTATAGGAGCAATAACATCCATGCCCCAAACTACAAAATGGCTAGGGAGAACTCATAGCTTTGAGTTCATGAGGAGATACCCAAATCAAATCACCATGTATCAGACACTGATGACATTTCTACATAAACTTGCAACAATCGTGTTCCTTAGTCATCTAAAAATAATCAACTCGAAGGATCTTTTTCGGCAAGGAAAGTCCATTCATATAAGTACTACAAACTCCAGTGTTTACTTGTTCAATAAGTTTCGTAGCTTCTGTGGCATTGCCACATCTAAGGAGACCAAAATATGGAGTCTTACAAAGGATTTTCTAGTTGGAAAGAAGTAGTTAGCCTTTCGGCGTATAACCTTCTTCTGATTGGAAGTAGCGATTTCCAGATCATTTTCGATCTCCAAATACTTCTTTATGTCAAAATACCAAGGCTTTTCATCTGGTTCTGCTTCAACATGCAAAGAATGAGCAGACTGCACCTTCAAATCTATCTCCAACGAATTAATATACATCATGTCTGGATGCTGGATAATTCAAGAAATGGTGGTGAGGGCATCAGCGAACTCATTCTACAACCTTGGAGTGTGCTTGAACTCGATCTTTCCAAAATCTTTTTCACAACCTCTGTACTAGTTGCACATATGGCACGATCTTTGGATTCTTCACTACCCATTCTCCTTGAACTTTATGAATTAGTAAATCTGAATCCCCAATAACCAACAATTCTTGAACATTCATGTCTATGGCCATTCTCATACCCAAAATGCAAGCTTCATACTCGACCATGTACTTAGTACAACAGAATCAAAGTTTTCCAGCCATAGGATAATGTTGACCAAATTTTGATACTAAAACTGCTCCAATACCACTACCTTGGAAATTCATGGCTCCATCAAAGAACATTCACCAACTAGGATATGCCTCGAAGATGTCTTCTCCTACAAATGATATCTCTTCATCTAGAAAGTAGGTTTTGAGCCGTTCATAGTCATAATGCATAATAGAGTTTACCCATAAGGTATTTAATCTTAAAATCATGAAATTTAACAAAAGGAGAAACTTTGGCTTCTTGGGTGGAAAAATCCCCATGAATGAAACCCACACACGTTTTAGTTGGGAATTTCTTGAATAAAACTTGAGGAGGACTTGAGGGATTCACTTGTGTTCTTGTAATCCAAAGTGAGTCTTTAGAAATATTGAATTTAGATGAGGGGATTATAAGGAAATTTGGAGGATTTTGGGAGAGTTTAGAGTGTTCTAGGGTTTGCAAATAGCTGAAAAACATGAGTCTTCCGTATGTATAGGTATTGGGTTATTACCCAAATACCCTTAAATTTTGAAACTTTTTGAATTAGGGTCCAATAGGTTTGCGATGTGGACTTGTCGCGGAGTAGTTCATTTTCGCTCGATATTCAATTCTCCCCTGCTTTGGCCTAGGAAATGTGTTGAGGCCATTTTTACACTAGTAGGCCACAGGTCCGCGGGTTATCTAAAAATTGAAGACCACCATTTTCAAACAAAATTTCCCTCCTGAAACTGAATATGAATTCAGATTTGCAAAATCATGCACGAATTTTGAGATATTCAAGAAATATACTATAGGGAACTTTTCCGAGACGCGTGAGAGGTGTTACAATATCTTCCCCTTGGAAATATTTGTCCCCAAATGTGAAGGTAACATATGTAAGAGGAGTGATCAGATAACTTTCACCCCAACATGAATGCAACCAATGCACTTAACATCATTGTCAAAAGTTTTAAACATATACATAAAAAAATCTCCAAATCTTGTTATCATGAACATGCATGCATGCAAACTTGACATAAGGGTTGAAACTTAAGACTTGATATCATAAATAGGATTTAGTTTGTTACCTTAAGCTTGAATAGAGCAAAAGAGGTACGGATGTCATTTATTCATGTCTGCTTCATCTTCCCAAGTGGCACTTTCGACTCGTTGATTCCTCATAGGACTTTAACGGAGGCCACATCTTTGTTTCTCAACCTCTTTACTTGCCTATCTGATATTTCTACTGGAACTTCCTCATAAGTCAAGTTATCTTCCACAACACCCACAACATCTAAAGGCGCTATAGAACTTGGGTCACCTATACACTTCATCAACATGGATACATGGAAGATCGGATGAACCAAGCTCATCTCCATAGGCAGCTCCAATTCATAGGAAACCTTACCAACCCTTCTCAAAATCCTATAAGGCCCGACAAACCTTGGGGCTCAATATTCCCTTCTTACCAAATCGGACTACACCCTTCATGGGTGAGACCCTCAAATAAGCCCAATCATCAACATTAAACTCAAGTTCTCTCCTTCTCACATCGGAGTAGGACTTTTGCCTGCTTTGAGCCGTCTTCAATCTTTCTCTAATCAACCTCACCTTGTCCAAAGATTCTATAACCAAATCTGGACCCAACAAAGCAAGTTCCCCCACATTAAACCACCCAACCAGGGTTCTATAATGTCTACCATAAAGAGCTTCAAAGGGAGCCATTCCAATTCTAGAGTGATACCTATTGTTATAAGAAAACTCGATATGCAAAAGATGCTCATCTCAACTAACCTTAAACTCCAAAACACAATCCCTAAGCATATCCTCAAAAGTTTGAATGGTCCTCTCGGCTTGACCATCCAATTGAGGATGAAAGGCCGTAGTAAGCTTGACTTTATTTCCAAGACCTTTTGGGAAGGACCTCCAAAAATGGGAAGTAAATTGAGCACAACGATCCAAAATAATAGAAAATGGTACCCCATGAAATCTAACCAACTCATGAATATACAACTTGTCATAATCTTTGACACATAAGTTGTTTTAGTCAGTAGGAAGTGAGCCAATTTTGTCATTCTATCAACAATAACCCAAATAGAGTCAAAGTGCTTTCTAGTCTTTGGCCATACAATCATGAAATCCATGTTGATCTCTTCCCACTTCCAAGTAGGAATCTCTATGTCTTGGGCTAGGCCACCCGACCTTTAGTGTTCGGCTTTGACTAGTTGGCAAATATGGCAACGAGCTACAAACTTTGCAATATGTCTTTTGATACCACCCCACCAGTACATTTCTCTCAAATCTCTATACATTTTTGTAGATCTGGGGTGAATAGAGTAGGATGAGTTATGCGTCTCTTTCAAAATCGTGCCCCTCAATTCATCAATATTAGGCACACACAACCTACCTTCGTATCTAAGGACACCATCTCCCCCTTGGGAAAAGAACTCCTATCACGACCTTGATAGGGGGCCTAGATGTGACATGGTGAAGGAGAACCCGAAGTTCCTCGATCAAGCCATCATAGCATCATTACACACATCATCGGTTTGAAAGTGCGGAAGCTAAACACATAACACATAACTCTAAGGGAATTGGGGCTTTGGACTCAAGCTATGGGGATGATATCGGGAATGGGATAAACATGGATTCAAATAACACATAACAATTATCTCTAAGGGGACGGGTAAGTAGGATTCCACTATGGGGGCACACCGGGATTATGGGACTTTCCACATAGGCACATAGTCAATCACATTCTCCAACATTCAAGTCATAAGCATAATAAGAGACCACTCTCATAATCAAGGCTAAATAGCATAGTATTACATAACCATAATGTTTAACATAACAAGTCAACGTACAAGAGTATAGATTGTCCAACAAGCCTCTACATAGATCAAGCGGGACCTTGACATATTTTGAGGCTCACCCTCAATACAAAAGTAAAGTAAATAACATAAGAAAACTAGGTAGATAAATGGTGGCTATTGCCCTTGAACAAAAGGGCTCACCATTAGTAAAGTCTTCAACAAAGATAAAGCGTCGTCCGGTAGAATGTAGATATCGTCTTCGGTCTCTACATAGTTAGAACATGTAGACAAGGATATGGGTTAGCACAATTAAGCACTAAGTATGCGGGCATGCAATGCACATGACAAGATAACATGACCAAGCAACATGACAAGGGGACAAGTGATACGAAAGGAATGCACGTAGCCAAAGAGTAATATAACAAGATGCTATGCAATGATGCATGAGATGCAATCCTATGATCAATATACATAGCGGGGATGTAACCTCAACCGACAACATGGAAGACCTAAGCGAGCTACTACCCGGATCCAGACTACTTGCCTATTAGTACCCTAGTCACCCTTAAACAAGGGGATACATAACATGTCAATTCCTATCTAGGGAGATAACCCATGGTGGCACATGGTTTGACGGAAAGGGTGGGGCCCTAGGGGATAGCCCACTTACTACACCAATCCCTTGGTACTAAGTCTCATCCCACGAGAATACATATATATACATGCAATTTTAAATGGGAAGACTTACATTCGTTGTCAAACCATACATCATTAGTCAAAACCAAACCCATTGATCAATTATGCTTAAACTTAGGCAAAAGGCCATCAAGAGTTTCCAAAACATTTTTATGATCATTCCATGTCAATGCAATAAGAGTAGACCATCTACATAGCTTATCATATCAATCATTCAAATATGTCATGGTGGTGCAAGCACCCAAGTATGCTCAAAGAGCCATGACAAGAGACTATGTGATCACAAGCCTTACATATCAAATCACGTCAAGAGTTTCATCATAACAATATTCCATACATATGCCATGAATGAGGAACAAGAACATGGGTAATGGAATTCAAACTTAATTTCACAATTTGAAAGGTAATTCATCATAAATCATGTGAAAATCCATAATTAAAGCATAATACAATTTACCCATGCTTAATTAAATCATAAGGGGACATGCACATTGATCCTTCAAGAGTTTTCATGAACATTCATAAAATTCAAGCTTAAATCATGATTAAATTACCTAAAATCTACAGCACATAAACCCAATCAACTAATTACTTCAAAATTGGAAGAACCCACAACTTAAAGAAATCTTAAATTCAAAAATTAAAGAGTAGGGTTCTTGGGTCTTCAAGGATAGAAGAAAATCCTTGAATCAAATCCCATATACCTTGCAATCACTAAAGGAATTGAAGAATCAAACAAGCAAAGGTTGTCTTCCCCAAATTTCTTCAAGCTTCGACAATGGAGGTCAATAGGATTTAGGATTTTCCAAAGTGTAATGAGGAGTCTTAGAATGGATGAAAAGGGGTTAGGGTTAGGTTAATGGGGTTTAGGGGACCTTAGGATGCCTAAAAAGGGCCTAGGAATTAATTAAATCACGAGAATACTATTAATGAAATGGACATTTAACTGTTACACAGTGCCAGACGGTGGAGCTACAGTGACCATTTAATGATACACTGGCCGTACAACGAACCGTGAGCAAACACTTAAACTTTGCTTCGGCTCAAATTTTCGGGGGACTTTCTGGACTACTTCACGAGGGGGTTCACGGGCGGTGTGGCTTCACACGGACTGTGTGCTGATCCATGGAGCCACACTTGGCCCAAGAATCAACCCCAGCCCCTAGCCAGCCCACTGCCCTACTTAACGGCCACCCACACGGACCGTTTGAGGTCTCACAGACCGTGAGGTGGTCTGTGAGCCATGACTTGGGTTATGGGGTGGGTCCTAGCCACCCTAAGCTCATTGGACCATGTCAAGGACCCCCACATAGACCATGGACCCTCACACGGTCCTTGGTCCTTTCCTTGGCCCATATTTAGGGCCTATTTCCAATGTCTTCTGAATTTCAGGCAGTCTCACTATTTTGGCCATAACTTCCTCATATGAACTCTGAATTGAGTGAAACAAGTTGAATTGCGAAGCTAACGCAAAGAGATTCAATTTGATATGTATCACCCCACAGGTTTCAACCCACATCAAACGTTATGTCTCTTCAAAACTCACTATCCAAACGGTCTCTCTAGGCCACCAAATGATCCATTTTGCGTTCGGCCACTTAAACTCAATCTGTGGCTACCAAAACTCAACCATGACAATTATAACATCATACAATACCAACCATAAGGAGTTGTGTAAAATTTTTGGGTTGTTACAACTCCACCTTACCACTCTTCACCAAAGCATTTAATTCTAACAAAGCGAGGTCAAGGTTTTGTTTGGAATTGACCTATTCCATGAAAAACGATTTGGAACCATTCACAACTACCACACTCCCATTTTCAAATTCATTCAATCTAACACCCAACCTAGCTACTCGGTGAACTTCTTTGGCCAACTCCTTCTTACCATCATCAATATGAGCTATACTCCCTATGGACACTCTGCTTAGGGAATCGATCATAACATTAGCCTTGCCAGGATGATAATGCATACTCTTATCGTAATCCTTAAAGAGTTCCATCCATATTATTTGCCTCAAATTAAGATCTTTTGTGTGAACACATGTTGGAGACTCTTGTGGTTGGTGAACACATCGACATGTACCCCATATAAATAATGACACCATATTTTCAAAGAGAATACCATAGACACTAATTTGAGATCATGGGTGTGATAATTGTTGGACTCCGACATTAATGCTCAGCACACACACCTACTTGGAGGTTTGAAGCGGTCGTAATCAAGTATTTAACCTAACATGGGTTAGGATCGTTCGCATAAGGAACATGGTAGACTTTGGATTTACACACTTTTCTAAAGTTAATCAATATACCCTAATATCTCCTAGAAACAGAAAAACGAATAAATAAATTAACAAGGGGGAATTTGCAAGTAAAAATAAATTCTAAACTAAAATAGCAAGTGTTTGTAATCAAAAGAGAAACAAACTAGGGCTACGTTTTCCCCATGACTCCCTAACTAAGTGTTCTTGGATACTTGCGACTCTTTTCTGGTGTGTAGGTGCAGGATAATAAGTTATGTTCTCCTAAATCCTTGATCGACATCTAGGTGAATTTCATCACATTACTTGATCAATCTCTGTGATGTTGCTTTACTAACCCTTACTTTTATCCCAGACCAATACTACTACATCTAGTTGATTGATTAGTTAAGAGAAATTGATCAACTTATGTTAATTAATTATTTTCCTATTCGTCACCTCTTGGATCGAGCAAGTGATACTAGGCGGGTTCTAACATTGGCCTTTCATTAAAATTCAGTTAAAGTGAAGAGATTAATTAATACATCCTAACACCATCCAAAAAATTGCAAGTTATCCAATGTTATCTTAGTTAGTTCTTCATGGTACCCACAATTGTAGTTGTGGTTCCCACATCATAAATTATGCAAGAAGAATACATAATTAAATTACTTATGCACAATAATTGATGAACAAAAATCCAAAATCTCAATGAAATTTCAAACTTGAATTAATGAAATCACAAAATAATGTTCACAAATTCTCAATCTTGATATTCTCTCTGTAGTAGTATCATATTTAATGTTCTCTCTCTGATAAAAAACCTAAAAAATCTATTTATAGTAATTAAAATACAAAGTTGAAATTAAATATGATAACTGTTTCAGCCTCAATTACGAGCATCTTTTACGTTTCGTGAGGTAGTTCACGGCTCATTGATCGGGGTCTCGTGGAATGTAGTTGCAGCTACTGGCATATTTTGAAGAAACTTTCTTCATGGACCGTGTAAGATTCCACGACCCATGAAGGGTTTCGTCTGAGCCACTTTCAACAACTCTTCAATTTCTGTTCTTCACTTCACGATCACACTCTACGACTCATATGATGGTCTACGACTCGTGTTCTGCTTTCGTAGTGTGTGACTCACTTTTCACCCCTTCACTGGAACATCAAACGAAATCCTCTCTATAACTCGTGAAGTGACCCACGACCCGTAGAAGGTTCGTAAACTGCCAAAAATCCTACAAATCTGCACTTTCAGCCTAAAATCAAGTCAACACTTAAATCTTGCAAAACAAACAAAAAGAAACATCAAATCTACTAACATCATTTTGAGAATGCAAAAAATCCAAGTTTAAAGCATTAAAAGTGTTGTATTTTTGTAACACATCCACACCCTCAACTTAAAATTATTGCTTGTCCTCAAGCGATGGAATCAATCTACTTAAGCAGCACAGAGACACATAGATATCAACCCAGTGACACAAAATACATCAAAATCTCAACAGATACCCAAGTCACCTCAAAACACACATCAGATAGCTATCTAGCAAACCAATGCAAACTATAATATCCATTAGTGCAACTATGACAAGCTATGAAACCACAAATAAGCAACATATCACTGAGTTAGTCAAGTATCAACAATGCAATGAAAGTGCCCTCACAGAAAGAAGTCCCATCATACACTCTGGGTGATATTTTTCAATTCAAATTCGTTGGGACTATATCAAAACACTCACTCTCACGAAAGATATTCAATTACTGTGCCCAATACCATATGTTTTCCCCTATACTCTAGATTGTGACTTTTTGACTAGTCGAACTAGGATCACGTTAGGACTTTTTCAGATTGTAATGTAGGCTCAGAGGGCTTTAGAATAATTATATAGATACATAGTGACTGTGGCCCTCCTTGATACTGCATTATTTACCATTTTACCCTACCAACCTATCATTTTTATTTTCTTCTCCCTTTTTTCCATTTTTAACTGCTTAAGGGTGCTTTTCTCTTCTTTTTAGCGCTTTGCCCTTATTCATGTACATTGTTTGGAACTTTGACAAATTTATCATTTTTCTTGCATCCTTTTTATTCTTTTTCTCCCTTCTCTGTATCCTTAAGCGTTTTTCCCTTTTTATGACTTCTCCTTATACCAGCCACCCTCAACTTAGGCTTTTGGTCTAAGATGATGTGCATAATATTTATCCTCCGAACCAGGGCCACTTTTTGGGTAGCCACCCTCAACTTAGGCTTTTAGTCTGATTTTAAGTACACAGTGTTCAAGGAAAGACTAGGGCCATGTTTGGGATTATCATTCATTAAGGTCTAAGATTATTAGGTATTTACAAAGAATAAGGTCAATGTTAGGGCAAATTCTGAATTGAAACACAGTAAAGAATCATAAATGTATGCTCACTCACTCATGGCACTGCTTTACATATTGACACAAACTACTAGATCATGCTTTTTATCATAGTTCACACACTTATCAGAACAAACACTATCAAACAACTTAATCATGCATGGTTACTATCAAACCAGCTAAACAAAATATTTGGTGAGTATCATTTTTATATACAATTTACTCTTCCATGGATATCAATACTATGTACTACAAATGCTACCTGAATATCCTAACATACTGGTTCAACATAAAATAAAATTCACACAAAAAGAACACAGGCAAGAAAACCCTTTGGAAAAAAATTGGGGTAATTATAAGCCAAAGTTACTAAGACTTCACTGAGGCCGTATAACCAGCCACACCCCAAAAAAAGATTGTGCATTGTCCTCAATGCACGTAAGCAAACTATAAAGAACTGGGATAAAAAGAAACATACCTGAGCGCCTAACAGTCTCTCTCAGTCTCGCTCTATCCACCCTCCAAATGCCTGGTGGACTTCTAAATAGTAGGAGCTAATCAAGAGGTATCCTCGCCTCTAAGCAGCTGATGTGCACGCTCCTGTCTGGCCTCCTCTCGGGATCTATTCAGGGTGATCTGCAGGTCCTCCTCCTCCGTTCGCTCGCCACTAAGGCGCTCTGCATCTGCATGATGTATACAGGGCCTCTTCCCAAGGGAAGTCTGTGTAGGCTCCTCTAGAGCGACCAGGTCTACAATTGGTGCTGCAACTGGTGTGGTAGATGGAAATCCTAATGGAGTAACCAATGCTGCAACAATGTTGGCTCAGAGCTACTGAATTTCCATCTGCATAGCCGACAAATCAATGGGAGCTGTTGTATGGAGATATAGAAGGTGAATCCTCTAGGCTTGAATCGGTTCCAGTAATGAAATAGTTCCTCGATGTGTTTCAGGAGGATTTGCCCGACATCCCTCCCGATAGAGAGGTGGATTTTAGTATAGATCTTCTCTCGGATACTCAACCCATTTCCATTTCCCCGTATCGTATGGCTCCGACATTGTTAAAGGAGTTGAAAGACCAATTGAAGGATTTGTTGGAGAAAGGGTATATTAGGCCTAGCATTTCACCTTGGGGTG
>JBCEWC010011591.1:0-16553 GCA_038996855.1 Solanum aculeatissimum | reverse complement strand
TTAGGGGTTTAGGAGACCTTAGGGTACCAAAAAGGGGCTTAAGGAAATGTTAAATCACAAAATTACCATTAATAAAACATAACTTTCCGAGACTAAACAAAGTCACACAGTTTCTACAGTGCCCATCATAGTGTTCACTGGCCGTTCAACTGCCCATCAGATAACACATAGCCAAATTTTCACCGCGAACTCTCGGAGGACTTTCTGGAACAGTTGACGAGCACTTTGATGGACCGTTTGGAGGTTGACTGGTCGTCTCAAGGTTCCGTGAGCCTAACCTTAGACACCTAGACTCACCCATGGCTTGGACAAGCCACTGTCCCACTTGACGGGATAGTACACGGGCCGTCAACATGCACACGGACCAGTTGGTGGTCCGTGGCTTAAGACTTGTCTCATAGGGTGGTTCCTGGCCCCCCCTAGCTCACTGGAGCATCCCACGAGACCCCACATGGACCGTGACAAGTTTTACGGACCGTGGGCCTGTCCTTGGCCACTTTTCAGAGCCTATCTCCAACGTCTTTCGAATTGCAGAGAGTCCCACTGTTTAGGCCATAACATCCTCATTCGAACTCCGAATCGAGTGAAACCAGGTGCGTTGCGAAGATAACTCAAAGAGAGTTAATTTTCTATATAGTAGCCAACACAGTTCAACCCAAATCAAAAGTTAGGATAGTTTGAAATACACTGCCCAAACGGGCTCTCTAGGTCACCAACAGACCCGTTTTGCGTTCGACCACTTAAACTCAATCCGTGGCCTCCAAAACTCAAATATTACCAGTAGTACATCATATAAGGCCAACCATTAGGATTTTTCAAAAATATTCAGGTTTTTACAAACACTCATAGCCCATATAACATTAAAATAACAATCACCATACAAATATAAGTATCACAGAGTTCCAGCCTCAACAATACTTCCTATAGCATATTACATAGCTACCAACAACCAAGTACCAATCACGAAGCCCACCTCTGAGGCTCTTCTACATTCTCAATGCCTGCAAGATTCCTTATCCGACTGTTATAACTCAACATTATCTAGCCTCTACTCAACGTGATTTGAGGATTTCTCCCTTTTTGGGACTGACGATGCAATACTACCCTGCTCGAAGTCAGACCTTTCTGTAGCATCGACATGAAACAATAAACAAAATTGAATTCTTAAAAGATGGAGGATCACTATCAATATTGCACGACCAGAATCAATAACATAGAGATTTTCCTAAATATCCCGTAGACTCCTAGAGATAAGCCATGGACCTCTCCACACCCATTCATAGGACTCTACTGGATGATAGCTCTATACAGTTGAGACCAGTGAACCTTAATCTCTTATACCACCTTGTCACAACCCGATCTTAGTCATGATGGCGCCTACTAGGTCCAACCATAGGCAAGCTAATTCCTAACCCAAGGGTATTATTCCTAGCATCTAGTCAAGCCCAAATCAACATAGTTATAACATAATAATCGAACCCTACCCTAAAATTGGAAGTTTACTATACAAAGCTACAATAGACACATGGACATAACATATACATATATTAAGAACCAAGATATTATAAAACACAAGAGTGCTCCAATAACTACATAATACTATATATACCAGGCTAAATGTCTACAAACAGTAGACGACCATAAAAAGGAAGGAGATTGCGAAGAAGCCAAAGATCGCAGTGCTCTCCAAAAGTCTCCTGAGCACTCCCGAAGTTTCCCAACTCAGCTATCAAAACTCATACTTGAACATGCACCATGGAAAGATGCAGAAGTATGGGTGACTACTAGAAAAGGTACTCAGTAGGCATCATTGGTCGAGCGAGTGACATTGTGAACATAAAAAAGCTCAAATATATAGAGGACAACAACAATGTAGAAGTGCAAAGTCATATCAAAGCATAAGCATATCTGGAAATCCTCAACCCACAACTAAACCAACCAAGTGATGAATAATGAAAAACTGAACCAACCAAAGTGATGAATAATGACAAATTGAGTAGGCCTATATCACAATTACCCCCAACTAAGGCATAACATTATACGCGGGTGCAAGGCCCTAGTAACTATACTTGTACGCCACCAAGGCTCCCATAAGACTTAGAAGTAAAGCCATGCATAATACAATTGATAGATAAACACTCAACCTCCCCCCCCTCCCACAGAACTATCTTAGAGCCCAACTCTCCAAATCATAGGATCAATGGTTAGTCGTACGTAGGTGTAAGGCCCTACTGAGCCCCCATAAGCCCGGAAGGTACACCCACATACAATCAAGGTGTGAATTTATGAGTGGTCCCATGATTTAGTGATTGAGCACTCGACCCTCAACATCACAATAATAACTAGGTCCTCGACCTGTTCCGATATGTCTCTTGGTTGGGCAGTTAGCCAGAGGCAAGTGGTCTGACCATGAACATAATGGTGGGATGTATCCCCCATGAGAGAAAGAATCCCCGTAGCATAATTAAAGATGTCTCATCTCAAAATGTCAATCACGGGGCCTCAACCCAAATTAGAATTACGCGGTCCTCGACCTAAAATATCAATAAACAGGGCCTAGCCCAAAAGTGTAGTCAACGGGACCTCAGGCCCAAAGTAACGATAATTGCTCGGACCCCTTTAGAACCAACTCATTGATCTCGAACACTCATACATGACCACTGGAGAATGGGAACAAGGGGCGCATCACCTGAGAACTCAAATACTCAGACGTGGCCACCAGAGACATGAACTACAGGATGCATCATCTAGGTCTTAAAGAGTACAAATCAAAATTTCTCTTTCTAGCCTATACGGATCCCCAAATCTATCACGTTTTTCAAGAGTCATGCATAGCCACTATCTCGCTCAAATCATAACAAATAGACTATCCCATGGGTATGAAGAGAACTCAAATGTAATAACTAATAGTAGTGTAATAGAGTATACTATAATATAACCAACAAATCATAGGCCCAAGGTAACTACAAGTGCTTGGACCCCTTTAGACTCGGCACCCCAGTCTCAGACACTCGCACATGACCAACGGAGAATAGGACAATAGGGTGCATCACTCGGGATCTCAAACACTCAGATGCGGTCCTACAAAATGCATTATCTAGGTCTCAATGAGTAGAACCAAATAATCTCTCTCTAGCCTATCCAGATATGGATCCTCATGGAACGACACAATGCACCACCCCACTCAGATATAGACAAATAACTCAATATCAAATGGAAAGAACTAGTGCACAACAACTACCAACAATATATAGGAGTATACATGTATCACAAATCACTATAGAGTCACAGCCAACAAAGGCTAATTATACAATAACCACATCAATCCCAAGTTCCCAAAGTAAACATAGTCAAACACGAAAAATCAAAAGTATCCAGGATAACTAAATCTAACAAATTCATAACTATACCAGAATCGGGCTACACTTTGGCATATATTAATAGACAGTCTCCTAGTAAACATATCTCAGTAGCAACAAGCTCTACACCCTTATATAAGTATGAGTCAAGTCAGAACACATGTCTGTCCTTAGGTGCTAGCCCATATTCGGCCTTTCCCAGGCCCTTCCACTTTGTAAAACAACTCATAGGGAAGCATCGGTATAACCTAAGCTAAGTCCCAAGAGGCTAGATAAATGGATAGATGTCACCTACCCAAAATCATGTCGCAACCTAGCTTCTATAAAGGATATCACCTAAGGCAACCACGTGCCGGCCAACTAATAAGGTGCCCTTCTCTCAATAGAGTGCTAATACTCAGGACTAACCCATAATATCTTATCATAGAAAATCATGAAAAGCTCATAGGGTAAAACCCACCCCTCGCTAATAAGGTCACACTCTCATTACCAACTAGTAGCACAAGTACATAGCAGATAACAATGGTATACAGGATCATATAAGTCACAAGGTAGAGAAGAATTATATTTTGAACAAGGAAATTCTACCACAAGTACTTAGAAAAGATGTAGATAACTGCAGCTATATCATGGATATATATATACCAGCCAGATATAAATACTAGATTTGGCACACAGGGTCACATATAATTATAGGTCAGCCTCTATAGCTAGTATATTTTGATAACCTCAGACCACCCACCCATACAAGCAACAGTCAAGCTTAGTGTACATACTTGTCACATGATTGTAGCCCAACTAGCCTCTTTTGGGGCCTCTCATAGACAAAAAGTATAAGAATAGAACAAGTATAGTAGCTGCAGCTAACACAACACTCAATACAATGACTGAAATCCCATATCACCATATATAACACATGTGAATTCACAACAAACTATATATAACACAAATACCATATATCAATCCATTCACGGTACATTTCTACACATTCCAACTTAAATATGAAACATTTCATCTCAGTCTAAGGTTTAGAGAAAGCTTAGCCTACCTGGTAGATGATCCCTCATGTTTTGTGTTAATCCACTTTAGCTCATCCATTCTGAACCACTTTTTTGGTGCTTCTCAACTATTAAAATGTAGTTCCCAAGGTCAACATGGTTACATTGGCTGTAAAATCTTTAAAAATAGGTGAAATTACATCAATTGGGCCTAAAATAGGAAAAATAAGGTCCACACCTGAATTCTCCAATAAAATTAAGAAACTTATTCCCCATGATAATCAAAGTCTACACCCAAAACTTTGGCCCAAAATAGGTCACACAAGACTGGAAAAACAACAATATCAAAGTTAAACATTTTACCAGGAAAACATTCTTTTGAAATCTTTCTCAGTCGAAATTCTCAAAAACTTGTCAAAATCAGTAGAGACCCATCATAACACAACATTCTTCTCAGAACGTAGATCAATTTGGGCTCAAGTTTTGTTAAATTATGTAAAAAATCAGTCACAATATCAACATGTAAGTTTTTCCCAACTTACGAGAACAACAATAACTAAAATAGAAATCTTACTTCAAAATACGTGCCAAATCCCAAATCTGACTTCACCATGGCTATCCTTGTAAATACCTGAGTCATGTAGACCTTTGAGTTGCAAAATTCTGATAAGAAATTCTCCCAAAATTGCGATGTAAAGCTGTAGAAATATATTTACACATATACATTCCTTTACTTCGGATAATGACCTCATATATATATAGGTATACAGCTGCGACTCACTACCATGTAGCAGCGCCAGGTCATGCCACGTGGTAGCTCCAATATATGCCATATCACTTTCCCTCTTCCTTAACCTTTCATTCCTTTTTTGTCATTTTGAGCTAGTCCAGACTCCAATTTTCACAAATGAACTATGCAACCCTATGGATTTCGACATTCTTGATCCAACGGCACAGTCAAAATTTCCAACGAACCTTTTTATGATAAAGAAAGGGTCCCACATCTTTATACACAACTTTTATGAAAAGCCCCTAGGGGTTAAATCACATCAAGACGTCTCTGCTATCAAATAAAGGGTCATCCTAGACTAATATCAAAATTTTGGAGATAACCGCACTATCAAGATTCTCATCCAAGGCACGTTTCTCAGGGGCATTAGTTGGGTCAACTATTAATCGATTCCAACCACTAAATTTGTATTCCATAATATAATTGAACTAGACATCATCCTAGCCTTAATCGGTCGTGGTAGAGCTAATGGAATCATCAAAATTCTTCTCTGAGGCCATTTACTAGGACTTTACCTGAAAAACTCATTTAATAGGTATAACTTGCCAATTAACTCAAACCTCTATATAAATCCCAAATAACCCAATCAATAGTCATCGGAATAGTCCAAATAATTGTCCCAATAGTCCTAATAGATATCTAACGTTCTGAGGTCATTATACATATGCTCACATCAACCAAATTATTGCAAAACCCTATAAATGACTTGAAGAACCTCAAAATGTGATAATAACCTCATTAATAACTCCATTTTCTAGCCTATTACATTATTCTCACAACACATTAGATTTTTCTCGGATATAAAGAGATTGATAATGTCATCATATACATAGAGTAAAGTCTCTTATGGCTAAAAGTTAGAGATTTTCCCTCGAATGATTAGGTGTCCATCCAATAGGGTAGTTTCTAAATAAGAATGTGTTACTCTCTGTTTACCCTGGTTAAAGGCAATATACTTAAAGTCTATACAGTTAAACTGCTAGGTTGAAATACCCGTAGTTATAATTAAAATTGGCATTGATAAAAGGCATTTGAACTAGTACTGGCCTACGGTCCAAGGAAGACCACTTTCCACGTTTGACCTTTTTCCTAGATTAAAGTTTGGGTTGTTGTTTTGGTTGAAGTTCTAGTTATTCAATTGAAGTCTGAGTTGTTCAATTAAACTTCAAGCTATTCAATTAAAGTTTTGATCGGGCTATAAAGAGTAGGTTAAGTCCTAGTTAGGGGGACTTTCAGAGTTTTGTTTATGTGTACTTAGTAAATTCATGAGATCCATCCAATAGTGACACCCTAACCATACATCTATCCACCCTATTATTGTGCATGGGTGTATGTTCCAAGGGGGCTCAAGTGGTATGTAGGCATAGACAACGAGACCTTACACCTACGTACATCACTACACAGTCATCTAGTACTTTGGTTATTTTCTTATTCACCATCATATGTGTTGGTTCCTTGTGACTAGACACTTATGGAGCTATATTTTTGTATATCACAACTTTGTTTATAGTTCTTACTTAGTCAACTTATGATGCCTACTAGGTACCATATCCTTGGTACTCACCCTTACTTTCTACATTTGTTTTGTGGTATAGGTCTTGGCACAATCTAACAATGTTGACTCTACCAATGTTAGTTGTATATTCATAGACTAGGATTGAGCACTAGGTATCCTTAGATACTTACAGTCTCCTTCTATATCAGCTGATGTCTTTTGTTACTCGAAACCTGCCTTGTACATTATTTTTGTCATGAACATGCATTTTGAGTTTTAGTATCGTTTAGTGTATTGTATCTTGGCTATAGTAGTTTTGTACATGTGACTTCTAGGTCCTAGGCGGGGTATTTTGTTGTTATTATTGTGTACATGCATCTAGAATTGGTTGATCATATGCTAGTTATTTATTAAATTGTCTTTGTTGTGCCTATTACTAGTTATTCTGGGTAACTGATAGGATCGCCTAGTAGGGGTAAGGTACGCATCATTATTATAAAGTCTTATCATGGAAAGTTGGTATTAAAGCCTTAGGTTTGTTGGTTTCACTGATACAAAACTACCTTCTAGTAGATCCCTACAGATGGGTGCAAAAATATTTGTTTCTTATCTTTGAGAGGCTACATGATGTACTAGGAATCTGTTCTTGATTGAATTACTTGGTGCAATCATATGGTTTCTTGAATCTTATTTAGCTCAGCCTTTGCAGTTATGGCTTATAGAGGTTTACCTTTAGGTAGAGATGGGGAGAAAGCACAAGTTATGAATTGGGACCCTTCCCTAGAGAATGTTGAGGAGTGCCGGGATGCTCATATTCCCCGAAACCAAAGGGACCCACAACAGTATTTCCCCTAACTGCGTTGGTTGTGACACCTATAGTTCAGGTGACCATTACGAAATTACCTGCATCTCTAGGGGGTATGTAGTTGGTGTCAACTCATGAGCTAGCTCCAGTGACAATAACATAGTCCATATAGCCACCAGCTCCCGCTCTAGTTGAGCATGCAACCTCTACTGCCCACCAGACATTGTAGAAGGCGCCAGACCATATTAGAATCAGTAGGTTCTTGGTTATTTCCTATATTGGGGCCTCTAAGATTCTCAAGAACGATAAGGGATGATGTGCACTAGTTCTCGACAACCTGTTAAGAGAGGCTATAGACCTTTAGGCTATTTGAGACTAGGGGATTTCTTATTAGTTAGATAGGACTGCCAAATAGTGGTCGCATGTATATTTCGGTACCAGACCAGCAAGATCCCCACCAGTCTCATGGATCAAGTTTGTCGATGCCTTCTTGGCTAGATTTGTTCCCCAGAGTCTTAAAGATGGGCTTTTGATATCTTTTTCGAGGTTTCAAATGGGAATAATGATGGTAGCAGTGTATGAGGCTAGATTCAATTAGCTCACCAAGTTTTCTACTCTCATATTACCTATAGAGGAGGTGTAGGTCAAATATTTTATCATAGGTCTACAGACTCAAATGTAGATAAAACAGTTAAAGAAGGTCGATTCTTTCTGGATATTGTAGGTTATGCCCATACTATTGAGTAGTTACGTCTAAAGGCCCATAGGTGCAGCGACAAATGGGCTTGATATGAGGACAAATATAGAGAGACCTCATACAGGTCTAAGGAGCATTATGATAGATCCTAGCAAAAAGTCTTGCAAAGTCAGTCCAGTTGCCCTATTCAGGCTTTATTTCATATTTCAAAATATGACTAGGCAGAGGTCAAAAGACAATAATATGGTGAAGTTATGCCAAGATGAACCCTTTTAGGCAACCAGATAGAGATCTAGGATTTCTGAGACAATAACCACAAGTTACGACAGTCAATACCAAGGTGACATATCATCTTTGAGTCACTATGAGTGTGTGGCATTAGATTCTTGGTCCTGAGAGTGTCTTGCAAAGAGAGAGAGAGAGGTATCTAGCTTCTCGATCAGACCCATCATCCCTACCACTGACTGATAGGGGCAGAGATCAGGACCTGAGCCACAGGGGTGACAATCATGGTACAAGATATGACTAGGAAGATACTAGAAGTGGTAGATCAAATAGTAGAGGCTAGCCTAGAGGAGTCCATAAGGGTTACTTCTAACATAACTCGGACCTAGGTCCTAGCTTTGACACGATGAATATGACACCTGAAGACATCCCTTCCAAACCTCGTGTTCATATCATAAGCATTCATAAGGTAAAGAAGACATATATAAGAGAATAAGCAAGTGAAAATGGATAATGCTAAGAACATCATAGTTTCCTTTAGGGGAGAAATACATCATTCCATAGTGTCCAAAATATGCCTCAAAATCATAAGATCTTGGCAAGGTGTACAACAGAGCTTACTAGCTCGCCCACAAGGTATACATAAAAAAGAAAATGATAAAGTCTCAACATAGAGAAACATCATAAATGGGATTGTTCTGAATCATAGAAACTCACCAACAATATTCAGTTTCAACTCCCAAGCTAGCCACGGAATGGAATAGTAGAATCATCATCTGTCCCTACATGGTTAGATCATGCAGGCAAATAAAGTATGCTTTAGTATGTGAAATGTACTAAGTATATAGGTATGACATTAATCAAAAGGACATCACAATAATATCAATATGCATAATCATAATCAATAGAATAAGCACATAATATGCATGAGTAATGCAAGTTAAAAATCAAAAGAAGAAGCAACATCAAATCCATTAATTAAAACTAACATACATATGTGGGAATAAGTACATAACTAACATATAAGATCATGTGGACTATTACATAGAATCTTGATTTTCCCTCTACACCAAGAAAAAAGAAGTCAACTTTGACAAGGTAGACTAGATTGTCACCCTATAGGCTTTATCCTAACACAGTGAGAACCCATCATTTGACCCCACCCTTTTGGTTCTATCCTAGCATGGTGAGTATCCATTAAAAACTATATGGATCCATTAGCACACAATTAAGGCAGAAAATCATGCACATCATTCCTATGGTGGTACACAGTTATGGGACTATGGAATATACCAAAGTCGTCTCAGTACTAATTCATATCCCATGGAATACATAAATCACACATATACATAGCTTTCAACATAGTTCATACTTCAATAAAACATACTTTCATAGATCATAAAATAGTCATCAAATCATTCATGAAAACTTATTATGTCATAAGAATAGTTCATCTACTTTGTTTTTCATCATAGTGTGGGTAGACATTCCAATCTTAATATCATCATCATAAATATTAAGGTTTTTATCACCTTTTTATCATAGCATCATCATTATTATTGTCATAATATCATCATTATCATAAAACATGCTTTTAAGTACTCAAGATCATAATCATGAAAATTCATAACATTATCATAAGAGTCCAGGCCTAAGTGTGAGTTCATGAAAAAGTGAGTCAAAATCATGCAATTAGGTGAGATTCATAGAGGAAAACATGCATTTGAAATCAATTTAGATCATTAGTGAAGGAACCCATACTAAATCATTTAGCCCTAATCATGCATACTTTAAACGAAATACCTTTTACTTAAATATCATATAATTCTTCATAATTTATGCATAATCACATATAATCATCATATAATTCATGCATTTGGAATCATAACATAAGAACCCATAGAAAATCATGATGAAACTTTGATAAAAAAGGAGTTTTGGATTAGTTTTCATGGATGAAACTAATCCATGAATGAATTCATACATACCTCAAGTAAGAATCCTTAGAATTGAAGATGCAAATCTAGAAAAAATTGGACAAACCTTCAAGCCCTAGCTTCAATGGAACCCTTGTTCTAGAGAGAGAATTATTTGAGAACCCTTGAGCTAATTTTGAGAATGAATGACTTTGAATGAATTAGGAATAGAATATAAAAGGTATAGGTTAGTTAAGGTAGTTAAGAGAGTCAAACCGATGTAGTTTAGGACTAAAATGAATTGGAAATGTCAAAAATACACTTCATTAAAAACTGTCAGAGCCAACCATGAAACCTAATCAACGTGTCATGGTTCAACCTACGGACAATAATTTGGTTTGTAAAACTTCATGTCACAAAAATTGGGCAACTACAATTTGAATCTTTCAAACCATAACATGCAGGACGATCCATCGACCCATCTATGGACCATAAGTCATTTCATAGAGTGGTTCCAGACTTAGAAAAAATTTGGCCCTTCATGAATTCTTTCTACGACATTTTTGATGAGTCGTGGTTTAATCTACAATCCATACTATTAATTCATAAATCAACTTCTAGAGATTCTTCAATTTTCCTTTCTCATTAGACTCAATCCACAAAGCCTACCTACGACCCCAGGATAATTCCACGAGTCATAGACTACTTCATCGAATCAAATCAACACTAAAACTCTTACTTTCTGTGTTTTTCCCAGGCCATTAACATGAAGGGTGTTACAAAATCTCCCCCTTGGGATCATTCATCCTCAAATGAGACAAAAATACGTTTGAATAGAGTAAAAACATAGTCATTGTCGTAGCATGTACGCAAAAATACAACTTAATCATCATTATCATAAAATCATCAAACTTATGCATCACACATCATTCAATAATAGTTTTGTGATCATGCATGAATGCAACCTATGAAGAGGTATATATTTGTGAGATGTTTTGAGGGATAGATTGTATTAAGTATCTTAGGCTTGAATAGAAGGAAAGTGGTAAATATATTGTTTCATCATGTGTGCCTCGACCTCCCAAGTAGCACTCTCAACTTGTTGTTTTTAGTATAACACTTTGATGGATGCCACCTCTTTATTTCTTAACCTCTTCAATTGTCGGTCTAAGATTTCAACCAACACTTCCTCATAAGTCAAATCTTCCTCAATAGACACATCCTTAGCATCTATATATGAAACACTGGATGAACCATAGCTAACTCTCTGGGAAAATCTAGCTCATAAGCTACTTTCCCAATTTTATTTACTATTACATAAGGTCTGATATATCTAGGAATCAATTTTCCTTTCTTCCCAAAATGCATCACTCCTTTCATTGGTAAAACCTTTGAATACACCCAATCACCTTCATTAAACTCTAGTTCTCTTCTCCTAATATCAACATATGACTTCTGCAGACTTTGGGCAACCTTCAACCTTTCTTTTATAACTTTCACCTTCTCCATAACACCATGTACCAAATCTAGTCCAATCATGTACAGTTCTCCAACCTCAAACCATCCCATCGGTGACCTATATAGTCTACCATACAATGCTTCAAATGGTGCTATTTCAATACTTGAGTGGAAGTTATTGTTATAAGAAAATTCGATAAGAGGTAAGTGATCATCCCAACTTTCTTTGAAATCAAGCACACAAGCCCTCAAAATATCTTCCAACATTTGTATTATCCTTTTAGTTTTCCTATCCATTTGAGGATCAAATGTGGTACATAGCTTCACCTTTATACTGAGGCCTTTTTGGAATGACTTCAAACAATTAAAAGTAAATGGAGCACCCCTATCTGATATAATGGACAATGGCACTCCATGTAACCTTGCCAATTCTTGGTTCCATACCTTAGCATAGTGTTTGGCACCATAAGAAGTCTCCAGCAACAAAATGTGGCCTATTTTCGTCATTCTATCAATACCACCTATATTGAGTAAAATTTCTTTCTAGTCCTTGGTAAACCCATTATGAAATCCATATTCACCTACTCCCATTTCCAAGTTGGTATCTCAATATCTTGAGTCAAACCACCGATTATTTGGTGTTCCACTTTAACTTGTTGACAATTTGCACATCCCATCTCACAGTTTGCAATGTCTTTCTTAATGTTATTTCACCAATACAGTTCTCTCAAATTTCTATACATCTTGGTGGATCCTGGGGATCTGTTCCCTTAAGCAATCCATATTAGGCACACACAATCATCCTTGATAACATAACACTATATCTCTCCCATATGAGAAGACTTTTATATTTTTATCACCCACCAATTTCTTTAATTCAACCAAAGCAGAATCCATGTCTTCCTTTGCTCTAACTTTTTTCAATTAAGGATGATTTTGCCCCATTTGACACCAACACACTAACATTTCTCAAGTTATTCAATCTCATGCCCAAATGAGCCAAATGATGCAAATCTTTTACCAACTCTTCCTTCCCATTCTCAACATATGCAGTATCACCCATAGACACTCTAATCAAGACATTGGCCATAAAATTAGCCTTGTCAGGGTAATACATCACACTCACGTCGTAATCTTTCAATAGTTTCAACTACCTCCTTTGTCTTAGCTTCAAATCCCTTTGCCTAAAAACGATTTGAAAACTCTTGTGGTAAGTGAATATAACCCCATGTACACCATAAATATAATATCGCTAAATTTTAAATTCAAACACAATGTCCAAAAACTCAAGATCATGTGTTAGATAATTTTTTTCATGCACCTTCAATTTCCTTGAAGCATAGACAATGACTTTTGCACATTACATCAAAACACAACCAAGCCTATATGTGAGGTATCACATATACAATTAAACCATCTAGACCTTTGACCAATGTCAAAATAGAGGCCGAAGTAAGATGATCCATCAACAATTGGAAACTCTTTTCAGATTTATCAAAGTATTGAAATTTTACCTTCTTTTGGGTCAACCTCGTCAAACGAGAAGAAATGGAGGAAAATCCTTCGACAAACCTCCTACAGTATATAGACAAACCTAAAAAGCTCCTAATATCATAAGGAGACAATGGTCTAGGCTAATTCTTCACCACCTTTGTCTTCTTTAGATCAACTCTAATACCATCACCCGAAATATGTAACCAAGGAAAGACACCTCTCTTAGACAAAATACACAATTACAAAACTTGGCAAAGAGTTTTCTATCTCTTAAAGTTTGCAAAATCCACAAATGGTTTTCATGATCCTCTATATTTCGTGAATAAACTACTATGTCTTTTATGAACAACAGTATAAACATATCAAAATACGATTTGAATATCCTAGTCATCAAATCTATGAAAGTGGTTAGGGCATTTGTTAGACAAAACGACATAACCAAGAATTCAAAATAACCATACTAAGACCTAAACACCATCTTTGGAATGTCATCTTCCTTCACCCTCAACTGGTGATATCAGGATCAGAGATCAATCTTAGAGAAATAGCTTGCACCTTGTAGTTGATCAAATAGGTCATTGATCCTTGGAAGTGGATACTTGATTCTTATGGTTACCTTATTCAATAGTCAATAATCCACACACATCAAAAGTGAACCATTATTTTTTCTTACAAACAACTTGAGAGCACCCTATAGTGACATACTAGGCCTTATGAACCCTTTATCAAGAATGTCCTTTAATTGTTCCTTTAATTCTTTCAACTCTGTCGAGGCCTTTCAATTTGGAGGTATAGAAATAGGTCGAGTGTGGGGAAAGAGATCAATACAAAATTCTATTCCCCATATGGGAGGAATACTGGGAAAATCATTAGGAAAAATATCAAAAAACACATTAACTATGGGGACCGAATCAATTGTAGGAACATGAGACTCAACATCCATGAATCGGATAACATGTTATAGACAACCTTTGGAAATCATTTTAATAGCTTTAATATAAGAGATAAACTTTCCTTTGATCACCGAATTAGTTCCCTTTCATTCTAGGATAGCCTCTTCAGGGACATGGATTGTGACCTGATGGTTTCTACAATCAATAAAAATATAGGATGCATAGAACCAATACATACCAAGAATGACATCAAAATTTGTCATATCAAGCTCAACTAAATCACATGGGAAGACTTTGTGCAAGATCAATATCAGACAATTTCTATAAGCTTTCATAGCTAGGATTGACTCTCCAATAGGAGTATAAACTGAATAAGGCTCTAACAAAACTTCCAAAGACACATCAAACTTTATGGCAAGATAACGAGTAACAAAAGATATATTAGCACCGAGGACAATTAAAGCATATACATCATGATCAAAGACTCTAAAAATACTAGTAAGCACATTGGGAGACTCATCAACCTCTTGCATAACATGCTAAGCATAGAACCAATTACCACATAGAGCACCACCTTGATCTTGGCACCTTGTTTCACTGTCCCTCTTTGAGATACTTGACCATGTGGAGGCCTTTCTTTGTTTTTGTTAGCAACATTAGGACATTCATCAATCTTGTGTCCTATTTTCCAAAAACTAAAACAAGTATTGGTATTTCTCAAACATTCACCAACATGGTTCCTCCTACACTTGAAATATCTAGGGAGAATAGCACCACCTTTCATAATATCTCCTTGATCTTCAGGATTAGCCCCTTTCTCTTTGTCAAATATTTGAAAAGCACCTTTGGATGATCCTTGTACTTGTTAAAAGTGGCCACCACTGGAGTTACCATAAAAAATACACCATCATAATAAGCCCTCTTGGACTCTCTTGTCCTCTTCTTTAGAAGTTTCTCACTTTTCACTTGTTCAATATATGTCATGAGTCTACATATATTCATTTCTTTAATAAGAATCATGGCCTTTATCATTATTAGTGTCATACGATGGAGTGTAAGGATGAGATTCTCATTAAATAAATAGATATCTCTAGACTCATGACCTATGTCGAATAAGTTAATAGTGAGAAAATTCAAAGGATGAGGACAAGAGAATCCAAAAGGGCTCATTATGATGGTGAATTTTCTTATGGTATGTCCAGTGGTGGCCTCTTTGAACAAGGTCAAGGATCATAAAAAGTTTCTTCTCAAAGGTTTGACAAAGAGAAAAAGGTCAATCCTAAGGCTCAAGGAGATATTGTGAAAGGTGATGCTACTCTTCCTAGATGTTCCATATATGGGAGGAACCAAGTTGGTTTATGTTTGAGAGGTACCAATTCTTGTTTTTATTGTGGGAAAATGAGACACAAGATTATTTAATATCCTAATATTTCTAACAAGGGTAAAGAAGGGCATCCACAAGGACACGTAGCTCAAAGAGGGTAAGTTCTACAAGGTACCCAAGCTCAAGGTAGTGGTCCATGTGTGTAACAACCTAAAAGTTTTTGAAAACTCCTTATAGTTGCTATTTATTGATGTAATAATGGTCATGGTTGAGATTTGGTAGCAACGGGTTGAGTTTAAGTGGCCGAACGCAAAATGGGTCAGTTGGTGGCCTATAGAGGTCGTTTGGACAGTAGGATTTTAATGAACATAACTTTTTATTCTAGTTTAACCGTGTGGTATACTATATATCAAATTGAATCTCTTTGGGTTAGCTTCGCAACAAAATAGGTTTCACTAGATTTGGAGTTTGGATGAGGGAGTTATGGCCTAAACAGTGAGACTGCCTGAAATTCAGAAGACATTGGAGATGGGCACTAAAAAGTGGCCAAGGACAGGGCCACGGTCCGTGAAACTTGTCGCAGTTCATGTGGGGTGTCGTGAGGTGTTCCAGTGAGCTAGGAGTGGCCAGGAACCACCCCATGAGACAAGTTATGGGCCACAGACCAGTGTACGATCAGTGAGCCCTTTCACAACTCGTGAACTGCCCCGTCAAATGGGGCTGAACTTTGGCCAAGCCATGGTTGGTCTAGGTAGCTAAGTCAAGGCTCACGGTATAGGGATACGAACCGTAAACCCTCACACGACCTGTCAAATTATCCGTCAAGTGTTCCAGAAAGTCCTCCGATAGTTCGCATTGAAACATTGGTTAAGTACATTTTGATGGTGCATCTTGACGGTCCGTGTGACCAGTACATGGTCACTGTAGCAGTCCGTGTGACTCTGCTTAAAATTGAACAGTTCTGTTTCATTAATGGTAATTTTGTGATTAAATATTTTCCAAGCCCCTTTTAGATATCCTAAGGTCTCCTAAACCCCTAAATCAATCCCCAACCCTCATTCATCCATTCAAACTCTCCTACACTCACTTTGGAAATTCT
>JBCEWC010011590.1:0-16553 GCA_038996855.1 Solanum aculeatissimum | reverse complement strand
AGATTACCTTTGGCAAGTAATCTTCTCCGATCCAATGGGAGGCCTCATCGGGCAAGTTCATGTTGTAGCTCACATGATTTAAGATGCCAGTTATGGTTCCATCCCCTCTATACTATAAGCATTATGACATCTCTTGCACCATGGTTATCATGGCATATTGATATACTATCCTTCCTTATATCCTCTTTCTATGTATATGCCCTTGTCATCTAGGTTGTCTATAGGTTCATGTGCATATGCAGTTGCATGCCCGCATACTTAGTGCTTTATTATGCTAACCTATACTCCTTTTCTATATGTTCTAACCATGTAGGAACCGGTGATGACCTCTATCTACCGTTGGACGACGAGTGACATCTTAGAAGCTATTTTACTTGTGGTGAGCCCTTTTGTTCAAGGGAAATAACTACTTTCCTTTTCCTTGTATTGCTTATTTTCTTTACTTTATGACTTGAGGGTGAGCCCGAATTATGTCGAGGCCCCGCTCTATCTTATGTAGAGGCGATGTTGGACATGTTAAACTCTTGCACGTTGTATTATGTTTGATGAGATGTTATGGCTATTGGGATTTAGCTATGAGAATAGTGTCTTGATTATGCTTATGATTATGTTATGGGCTTGTAAATGTTGGGAATGTACCTATATGGAAAGTCCCCTAACTCGGTATGCCCCCATAGCTTGAGTCCTACTTACCCGCCCCTTAGAAATCTTGTTATGTGTTATGTCATCCATGTTCATCCCTTTCCCGACAATATCCCCATAGCTTGAGTCCAAATCCCCGTTCTCCCTAAAATTATGTGCTATGTGTTTACTTTTCCGTGCTTTTGAACCGATGATGTGAGTAATGATGCTATGATGGCTTGATCGAGGACTTTCGGGTTCTCCTTCGCCATGTCACATCTAAGCCCCACTTTCGGGTCGTGATAAATGTATACGGAGGGAAACAAGGTATGGGACATATATTAAAATAAATGTATAAGAAAATAATATGTAAGTGGACCAAAACAAAAAAGAATTAAAAAAAACTGACATGTAAAGCACAACAGGTGTAGCACCTTACCTTTACGACACCGACTTTTCAGATGTTACAGACGGTGTTAAGAAATAAAAGGCAAGGCGCAGCAGGCCCTGCGCCTTTGCACTTTGGTGTCAAAAAAATTTTGATTGTTGTTTTGGTTTTTTCTCAAAAAACTTATACCTTTTTTATTTCGAACTCCTTTATATAGAGCACCTTCAACTTGTTTCACAAGATAACTAACTAACTTTCTAACAAAATTAATTAGTTGACTACCCTTCTAACTAATTATCCTTCTAACAGAATCAGTTAGGTCTTTTCAACTAACTCTAATTACATTCAACATCAATCAATAGAAAGTCACTCAATTTTGATTTTTAATTCAAAATTCAAAGTCACTCAACTTATTTAATTAATTTTTATTCTAATCAATATTTTAAAAATTAAAAATATATCCATTTAAACCATTTAATGATCCACTCCACTAAAAATATAATATCAATTCAGTTATTTGACCTTATTCCCCTAAATTACTCTATCTTCTTAGTCCTTCATCATAATTAACAGTCATATTTTGTACAAATAATTTAATATGAGTAATCTTTAAGTACATTAAATTTTAGTAGCTCATTTCAAGAAATGATACATCAATTCACTTCACTTTAACCCTTTCTCCATAAATTTGTAAGAAATACTTGCTAATAGCATTTACAAGGAACATAACAGAAGAGGGAAAATGGCTGAGATGTATTTTCTGCATCAATCCTTGGTCCCTACTATCTCCCACACCCATAAGGTCCTTCTCCTTTCAACTTCATCTATCTATTCTAATTTCTTTCAGATTCAAACTCTTTTTTCTTCATAGGATTCATGCATATAGGCGAACACAACTGGTTTATTATTGGATGCATAATAACCAAGTCACTATTTCTTTCTTTGCTTTTTGAAAAATTAAGGAGAAGATTATGGCAGAATCTATAGATTACATCAAACGTCTTGAGGAAGAAATATTGAGGTTGAAGAATCTGAAGAAAGAATTGGAGAAGAAGGTAGAGTAATTTAGGGGAATAAGCATCATATTATATTTTTAGTGGGCCGGAACAAGTGGACAGTTCATTAAATAATTTAAATGGATATATTTTTTATTTTTAAAATATTAATTAGCAATAAAAAATTAAGTAAATAGATTGAGTGACTTTGAGAGTGAAATATTTATAGTTGAGTGACTTTTGAGCTAAAAATCAAAGTTGAGTGATTTTGAAAAAAAAATCTATAGTTAAGTGACTTTGGAGTTAAAAATCAAAGTTGAATGATTTTCTATAGAAAAAGTTCATAGTGACCATTTGAGATATTAATAAAATTTTATAGACTTCAATTAAAAATAGATAAAATATATTAAAATATCTCTTTAATATTATGATTTTAAATATTATGTGAAAACATTTTTCAAAGGAATTAAAATAAAAAGAAACTAAGTAAATTCTTTTACAATGTCACAGATTCTAGCCATTCCATTTAAATGATGATTTGGATCGATTAGGCCTTTTCACATCCATTATACTAAAAGTGTAACAACATGCATACAATATATATAATTATCTGAAATTAATTAATTCCAAATGTCGATTAATTATATTATCTCTAGCCAAAACAATCTGCACTATAAGCAGTACTTCATCACATAAAACAAAAAAATGAAAAAGAAGAAGCACTACGATTATTAAAATTTTCCCAACAGAAAAGGATCAAAATGAGAATTTGGAGACGCGTCATGATTGTGGTTATTGTAAAGGTATGAAGGTTAAAGAAATTGAGAGTGTTATTTAAGGGTAGAGTAATCGATGAGATCTTGGTAAAATTTTGAAGGAGCGCACATGGACAGGTATAGAATGACTGACTAAGATTATTAACATCACTTTCAAGATGACGAAGATGTCCAAATTATGCATGGAGATAGTGTATGATAATTTTGTTGTATAAGAACTATTGACTAGTGCTTCAAAAGTAGTCGATAAGGTCCTAGTTTTTAGCTAATAAAAGTAGTGTTGGTTCAGTTAATCAGCATAAAATTTGTTTTTTTTTTAAATTATTATTTCTTAGTTGATATGGTTAGAAGTAGCGGGCATGTTTATCCACTACTATTAGTTCCTTATTTTTAGATTATATCAGTTGCTTGTAAAACTATTTAATAGGCTACTGCTATTGCTTTTTCACTACAATTCAAATATTTTTGAAAATCAATTCTCTCTGCATTCTGCGTATTCTTTAAAGTTCCCAACAATATTATGGTATCAGAGTGAGAGGGAGAGAAATCCATTTCTCTCAACAGGCGAGGTCACTTAACTGGGCAGCAAATTGAGAAGAATCCATGACGACCAATGGTTCCAATCCTTCATCTCAACCCTTGATTCCAATATTTAAAGGGAGAAAATTATCATCTTTGGAGTCTCAAAATGAAGATAATGTTCTAGTCCCAAGAGTTATGGGATTTGGTAGAGACGGGGTATGCTGACCCAAATCTGACACCGACTCAACCTGATAATAAACTAAGGGAGACTCGCAAGAAAGATGCAAAGGCATTGTTTCTCATCCAATTGACATTGGATGATGAAAGTTTTCCACGAATTGCAACAGAAACAACCTCCGGACAATCATAGGAAACTCTGAAGCAAGAGTATTTGGGCGACAAGAATGTAATTACTGTGAAATTACAAATACTTCGCTGTGAGTTTGAAAATTTGACCATGAAAGAAAAAGATTTTGTGCAAGAATATATGTCTAGGATGTCTGGAGTCGTTAATCACATGAAAACATATGGTGAAAATATTAATAATGAAATTGTTGTGAATAAGGTGTTGAGAAGTTTAATAAAAGGCTTTGATCATGTTGTTGTTGCGATAGAAGAATCTAAGGACCTTTCTAGCTATAATTTTGATGAATTAATGAGTGCATTGTTATCCCATGAAGTTTGGATTAGTAGGTCCTCTGAAAAGGTAGAGGAGAAAGCTTTTTAGGCAAAGGGAGAGTCTTATTTCAAAGAAAAATCAGAATATTCAGGTGGTCGAGGCAGAGGATGAGGTGGTTACCGATGTCGAGGTCATGGAAACAACAGAGGAAGAGGCCAATCTGGTGACCAACGTCAAAATAGAAACAACATCATCTGCAGATATTGCAAGAAGTTGGGCCACATAGAAGTTGATTGCTGGACCAAGCAGAGGGATGATAAAAAAAACAAGCAAATTTCACAGCGGAAGTTGAAGAAGGAAGTAAGTTATTCATGACTCAATCTTCTACCGATGATAGCCCTAATGGAGTGTGGTTCATGGACAGTGGGTGCTCAAACCATATGTTCAAAACAAGGTCACTGTTTAAAGAACTTTATGAATCACAGAAAAGTGAGGTCCGACTTGGAGACAACAAGTCAATGAATGTTGACGGGAAAGGTACAGTTTCCATTAAAACCACCCAGGGTAACATAAAACTCTTATATGATGTGCAATATGTTCCAAATTTGGCTCATAATTTTTTAAGTGTTGGGAAATTGATAACAGGTGGTCCCTCTATTTTGTTTGATGACTATAGTTGCACTGTTTATGATAAGAAATCTGGACAAAACATTGTAACCATTTCCATGATACAAAATCATATATTCCCTTTAGAAGTCTATAGTGTGTAAGATTCTACTTTAGTTGTGAAATCTAGTGATATTAATTTATGACATCTAAGATATGGACATCTGAATGTTAAAGGGCTGAAATTATTGGGTCAAAAGAATATGGTTGTTGGGCTACCTGAAATTGATGGTCTTGATTTTTGTGAAAGGTGTGTCTACGAAGCAAAGTAAAACCTCATTTCCTGTAAACAAGGCTTGGAAGGCTTTAAGTTGTCTTGAATTGGTGAACGTTGATGTTAGTGGTTCGATGAGTATTGAATCCTTAGGTGGAAGTCGATATTTTTCATTGTTTAGTGATGATTATAGTCGAATGAGTTAGGTTTATTTCTTGATGTTTAAATCTGAAACTTTTGAGAACTTCAGAAAATTCAAGGCACTTGTGGAGAAGCAAAGTGGATGTACTTTAAAGGTTCTCCGTTCAGATAGAGGTGGTGAGTTTACTTCTAAAGAATTTGATATTTTTTTTTAAGAAAATGATATTCATAGGGAGCTGACAACACCATGCACACCAGAGCAAAATTAAGTGGTCGAACAAAAGAATCGAACAGTGATTGAAATGACTCGAACCATGATGAAAGAACCAAAACTTCTAATGAAGTTTTGGGCAGAAGCAGTGGCAATGGTTGTGTATATTCTCAATATCTCACCAACAGAGGTAGTCATGAATCAAACTTCGTATGAAGCCTTGAAGGGAAGGAAGCCACGGGTAAGCCATTTGAAATTTTTTGGATGTTTAGCATATACTTTGGATGCTTCTCCATCTCGTTGCAAACTTGATGCAAAATCAGGAAAATGCATTTTTGTGGGCTATAGTCCTTAATCCAAAGCATATAAATTGTATAACCCGAAGAGTGGCAAAGTTATTTTAAGCAGGGATGTTAGGTTCAACGAGGCAGGAAGTTGGACTTGGAATGATAGAGTTACTTCAGGACCAATGGGTTTTTTAGCTCCTGAAATAGCACCTGAGTCAGCTATTACTGGATCTATAGTTCCTGATGCAGTACCTGAGTCACTTGTTGCTGATCAATTGGTATCAGTAATATCTGAAACAGTTGAAGAATCTTTAGTAGAGCCAAGTCCACTTAGAAGATCAACAAGGGACAGGAAACCAAATCCCAGATACTCTAACAATATGTATACTTCTTGTCTATTTTCCCTTCTTGTTGCAGATCCCATATATTATGGAGAAGCAGCTGAAAAAGAAGAGTGGCAGCAAGCAATGATGGATGAGATCAAAGTTGTTGAAAAGAATGAAACCTGGGAATTAGTTGATTTACCAGAAGGAAAGAATGTTATTGGCTTGAAATGGGTGTATCGCACAAAGTACTATCCTGATGGATCGATTCAGAAGCACAAAGCTCGGCTTGTTGCAAAAGGATATGCACAAAAGCAATGAGTTTATTTTGATAAAACATTCTCTCCTGTAACATGCTTGAAAATGGTGAGAACTCTCTTAGCTCTTGTTGCTCATAGCATTTTTTGTAAGTGTGATTTCCAGATTCACGCGTAATTTTATAAACAGTAGCTAAGCGGATTTTATGATACATTGTTGGAACTATTGATTTTGGAATTTGGTACTCTAAAGTATCAAATTTCAAATTGCTCGATTTCACTGACAGTGATTACGCAGGGTGTTTGAATGATAGGAAAAGTACTTCTGGATATGTATTCTCTCTTGGTTCAGGTGTTATATCCTGGAATTCAAAGAAGCAAGAGATTATGGCCTTATCATCATCCAAAGCAGAGTATATTGTTGTCACTGCATCTTTCTGTCAAGCAGTCTGGCTAAAGAGGTTGCTTGCTGATGTGGTTCAGGAGCAAGTCACTGCAACTGATGTTTTCTGCGACAACAAAGTAACTATTGCAATGACGAAAAATTCAGCATTTCGCAGAAGGACAAAACATATTGGTATTCGGTACCATTTCATACGAGATCTGGTAGCAAGTGGAAGTATTGTGTTGAAGCATTGTGGCACAAATGAACAAGTTGCTGATATTCTAACCAAAGCACTTCCAGTTGGAAAGCATGAGTACTTCAGATTGCAGATGAGAGTAACAAGCTTTGAAGCAAGGGAGAGTGTTGACTAGTGCTTCAAAAGTAGTCGTTAAGATCCTAGTTTTTAGATAATAAAAGTAGTGTTGGTTCAGTTAATTAGCATACAATTTGTTTATTTTTTTATTTGTTATTTCTTAGTTGATATGGTTAGAAGTAGTGGACATGTTTATCCACTACTATTAGTTCCTTATTTTTAGGTAATATCAGTTGGTTGTAAGCCTATTTCATAGGCTATTGCTGTAGCTTTTTCACTGCTATTCAAAGACTTCTGAAAATTAATTCTCTCTACACTCTGCGTATTTCTTAAGGTTCCCAACAAGAACTAGTGTGGCATTCAAAATAGTAATAACTATAGAGGTATCAAGCTACTAAGCTACACTATGAAGACGTGAGAGAGGGATGGTGAGAGATAAGGGTGAGGAGTGATGTGGCTATATTCAAGAACCAATCAGAATTGTTGTTTGAGAGCTCAACTAGAAAAGCAATTCAACCAGCTATAGTCATCAAAATTTTATGAAAATCTACAAGACGTGTTCAATTTCAATTGGGACTCTACAAAACGTATTTAATTTCAATTGCACTTTTAAACCCTAGTTTATGCTTATATAAATGTTATTATATTCACTTGAAAAGGTATATCGAATATCTCATAAACTCTGGGAGAGATGAAAACATGTCACTCTTTTTTACTATCACTTACTTCGAGAAGATCCACAATTCTTTTCATGGAAATGAAGTCCAAAATTATCCTAATTCGAGAAATATGTCACTAATTGTTCTTGAATCATGAAAAATTTTTAAGAGAAAAGAATCAAGGGAGCAATAGATTCGTACACACAATCTTGATGAATAAAATTCTTGTTCTTATTTGTTTTGTGATTGCAATATACTTCATACTTAAGAAAATTTATTGCAAACACCAGTATCATGATGCACAATTCAGGATCATGATGACATCTACCCTAGAACCTACCCTAATTCCTGAGATTGGTAAGCCCACCCTTTCATTCAATCGAAAACATCAAACGAAATGCGAAAAAAATACAACAGTAGTGCAAAGTCTTATCCCGATATTTCACAAATGAAAACATGAAAGCTTACACTATTACAAGACACCATCTACAAATACAAGAGCTACTTAGATTACATCACTTCTTAGGAAACATAATTGTCTGGAATTGAATGTCAAAATAGACAAATAAAATGATAGAAGTTGTAAATCTTATAGAAAATACTCCATCTTCAGGAACATGAACATCATCACGAATACGAATACTTCATCATGAATATAAATACTTCATTATGAATACTTGTAAGGAATTCACGTAGCTTGAGGCATGTCAAAAGACATTGTTCTTAAGGATATTTCATCCATGAGTGTATCCCCCCAGATTCGAAAAACTCTTCTAGTATAAAACTAGAAGCCAGAATCTAACAAAGATTTAAAGTATAAACCCAACACTACAATATATATATATATATATAAATAAATATAGGGGAAAGAATTTGTAATATAATATGTTTTCACACTTTTTCTTCTCACGAAGAATATATCACTATATATAAAAAGATTTCACCTTTGTGTCCATGTGAAAAGAGTCCAACGGATGGATTCAAGAATAAATGCATGAAATTAAGAGAGAGTATAATGACATATTTATATGGTCAAAATAACATTTAGAGGGCATTAATATTCTCCCATTAATCATCCGTTCAGAGCTAATTAATAATATATTAAACTGATGAAAAAATAATATTAGATAAAGATTGTTGTAAAGTGGATCTCCAAATAAATATGTTCTATGTTGCAATACAAGTGTGCACACAACATACTTTGTGGCAATGTAGATACATACACAATATATATTATGTGTAAGATAGATTTACACTCATTTTCATTTGTGTTGTAACTTAATCATTCGTGTAATATTCTTGGTGTCCAAAGTATATACATGATAATGAGATATCCATTAGTGATCAAGTATACATGTCACGATCCAAAACTGAATCACGACTAAAGAAAATAAATCAAAGTAAAAGCAACCACAACACTTAATTTGAATCCCAAAATCAGGAGTGATGAGTACAAGATCTTCTAAGTAATATAAATGAGCAAATACAACGCTGTCTCAAAAGGAAATACATAGTATGAAATGAAAGCCAACGCATAAAGTATCAACAGTACAATAGCTACTCGAAGTTTGAGTCTTACCGCTGAAATCTGGGATAAGAAGAAGAACTCTGACATAATAAGATCAACTACCATGGGGGAGTCTCTGTGCTCGATTTGCAAGGAGGAAACATAGTAGGGGTGAGTAGTACATCAAAATGTACCTAATAGGTTGAACCGACTAGGTAGGAGAAATCGGATAAGCATGTAATAACGAAGAATCCTATCACCTGCAACGAAGGAGTTAGTACACATTATATATATATCTCACTTAATGTATACAAATACTAAAAGACAGACATCTATAAGATTCACTGATTATAAATACACTATGAAAAAAGAGTTAGATGATGAAAGAATGTAGAAATATTACAAGAAAAATTTGAGGTAGACGAAACCTTGAGAAAGGCAAAAAGAAGGTATGAAGAAAATACGAGCGCAACATTTAAATGCAAAGGATGTAAGATAGGAGGAATGGATTTAAGAGAAATAGACTTACACTTTAAAGCGTGTGAATTTAGAATGGACAATTTAGGATATAGAGAACAACAAAAAATGCAAACAGAACTAGACGACCTTGAAAATATCGTTAACAAAATATATGATAGTAATGAGAAAATAGACCTAGACTCGGTTATAAGCCAAAAGAAATTTATGGAATCAACTAGTTCTAGCCCTTACTAAAGAACAACACAACAACATACCGTAGACACGAGTACTGGAAATTAAATGTACCATGAAGAAGAGTATTTAGGGTAAATTCAGAAATCATAACAGAAAATATAAAATCAATAGGAAAAAAATGCCGATAGAAGAACCATTTAAGTTACAAGAAGGAGGTACCAAAGGAAAGATACTAAACATAGTCGCGCACGACCCACAGATGTGGAATACAATTATAGATCTCTAGAAAGGAATAGTCGTAGCAGACTATATAAAGACATACAAAGATACAAACACATAAACAAGGTATAAATATATGGAAATTTATTAGAAGAATCGTCAAAAGCTTTATGGAAAGCTTATAAGTCTAACTTCCCACAAGAATTTCAGGCTTTAGTAAATATGGGAGCTAATCCATATAATTTTACTAACAAGATACATAGTTAGATTATAGAAGAAGACCCAAATAGTGGATTAATAATACTACAAAGAAATGCACTAATAAAATTAGAACAACTAAGTATTACAAGTTGATTTTTAAAAAAAGACTTTCCTAAAAGATTATTACTATAATTGTACAATTAGCAGAAATTTGTTTGACGAACAACTAGGAAAGAAGCTATTTAATAAATTACAAGGAGCTTTGAAACGAGAAATAGAAGAAAAATGATATTAAAGAGAAGAAGTGATCAAAAATTCAAATGCTAGATGGTCAATAGGACATAGAGTGCAGCATGTAATGAAAATATTAATCGAAAAATGTACGAATATACAAATTCAAAAACAATTAAAGCAGAGTGAGATGAGTTTTTGTAAAAACATAATATATACTACTCAAAAGATATGATAAAGATCAGAATTGAAAACGATGTTATAAAAGAAATAGACCACATTATGCGAATACATATTATAGAAGAAAGATTTACTTAAGAAAGTCATCAGCTAGCAAACCATATCTAGACAGAAATATACATGTTAGAAAATATAGAACTGATAGAAATTATAGGAATAAATTAGAATGTTTTACTTGTGGTAGCATAGAACATTTGACAAATATATATCCAAAGAAAAATAATAGTCGGACAAGAAATTCACAACTAATAGAAGATTTTCAAAAAACACTAATAAATGTAGACGAATATATGTCAGATAGTGAAAGTATATATTCTGTTGTTAGTATAGAAGCAGTTGAGAGACCAAAATTAGACTCCTTTGACTCAGAATAGGAGGAATTAATAAACAAAATAGGACTAGAAATGGAGAACCTAGATCTGGAAGAAATACAAGCGAGCACAATGGTAAATGTTTTGCAAGAATGTAGTCATGAATTTGAAAGAAACAAAGGAATATATATTCATCAATGTACTATATGTAAATGGTATCCTAGCATAGAAAAAAGGACAAAATGTAAATTATGTTATATGGAATGATGCATCACGTGTATCAAAGATATGCTAAAAATCAAGATAATAAAATAACAGGAATATAAAGATGAAAGAAATCAGACCACAATTTTAAGGATAATGACGTTAGAAACTAGAATAAACGAGTTGGAACAAAGAATAAGAACCTTAGAAAAAAGAAAAGAAAAAATGGAAGAAGATTGGCAACCAGATTCCACACAAAACTGAATTAATGAATATAGAGACTTGCAAAACTTTAATATGTAATGAAGATAAAAAAAATTTACCATAATAAAAATACTAGTAATGCTCAAAATAGGAGACAAATGATGCAATGCAAATGGGATGTATGAACGCAATGCATGGGGTGGAATCACGACCATCACAGGGTCGGCGAATATATCTACCGAGCTAAGCCTACCAGCTAGAATTCATGGGGATTTCATCAGACCATATACCATAATCTGTCAAGTATTACAATATCACAACTTTACCACCTCAGCAGGGTCAAGTAATTTTAGAGGTGGTACAATCCCTCCCTTGCCATCTCAGCGTAGTCAAGGGGTTTTAGAAAAGGTGGTACAATATCTCAAAAAATGATGCATCTCACCTTGTCACCTCAGCATGGTCAAAGGGTTTTATAAAAAGTGGTGCTATATCTTAACCTTGCCACCTCAATGTGGTCAAGGAGTGGTATAGATGCAATATGAGATGAATGCATGCCAACGCCAGAATTCAAGGTATATAACATCACTATAATAAGAATACAAAAAAATATTCATCATAGAATCAGGGAATAATGCCAAGAGTCACAACTGGTACTACAAGTCATCAACATATCTCATATCACCATACGCTTATCAATAACTAAGTATACCGATGATACCGAACTTCGCAAGTCCCAAAATATACATATCATTCCTAAAAGTATCTCAAATACCATCAAATTATCAAAAAACTTCTCAAATGATGTCACCAGTCTCATATTATCACAATAACATCCAAAATATCTCAAGTCACAAGAATATATCTCAATTTATCAACAGAGTCACAATCTACTACAATATAACTTATATCGCATTTTCACCAAAAATCATAACATAACAATCCAATTATTCATGAAATAACCTAAATCTCATAATTATCACATAAACACATTCAATAACTCAAATCTAGTTCCAAAAGGTTAGTCGAACCTACTTTGATACCGAAATCGCACTCAAACCAAGCTCTCGATTAACTCAAACCTCGAAACGAGCTCCAAATCAACCAATCACTATCATAAATATATTACACGCATCAAGAGATGAATTTTGATATCCATATTGGCACTAATTAGGCTTAGGGACAAAATAGTCAAAATTAGGGCTAAATTTCGAGTTTCTCAAATCTAAAAATAAACTTAAAATTATGATTCTACTCGAGAAAAGAAGTTTGTGTGTGAAAATTTCATAAAATTGGAGTTCAAATTGAGGGAGAAATCAACAATTAAAGTTTTCAAATCAAAGTCATGGAAAACCCAATTTTAAATATCCAAGAACATGAAATTCAAGACAAACTCAAGGAGAAAATAGTGAAAATTAATCAAATTGAGGTTAGAAATACTTATCAAAATATTTTTCTTGAAAAGCCTCCTCAAAAATCGCCCAACAAATCTTGAAAATATTAAAAATGGTGTTTTTACATTTTAAAACTATCTCAGGAATTTATTACTTCACAAACGCGAAGAAGATGTCTGACCAAAGCTCCACAAACGCGGGGATGGGACCCTCGAATGCAGAGGGGAACCTACCAATGCTCTGTGAACTCAGAGGTCAAAATCCCTAGACCTTCGAGAACGCGGCCCCTCTCCCGCGAACACGGAGAACCATTGGGAGTTGCACTAAAATTTTCAAAAAACGATGATTCCAGCTATAATAACAACACAGACCAGACCCTCGAGGTCCATTTGGAAATCAATCTTCACAAACCAGACATATATCTAAAGTAGATACGGCGATTCATACTCAACAAAATTATCAAAATTCAATTTTGAGGTCGTCTCGACATAGTTATCGATAAAACTCACTAAAATTAATTTACTCAAAAGACCAAAATCATCCCTAGAAACTCTAAGAATTAAAACGAAACCATTTCTAGCATTAGTTTCACTATTGGTATCGTTGAAATTTTAATTCGAGCTTTCGAACTCCGAATGTTGATCAAAGTCAAACTTTGGCTCTGGAAATAATTGAAAATGCAACTTTGTATCTAAAATCTCCATTTTAACTCTAAATTTATTTTCGTAACTTTTCCTAGACCAGATTTGACGTTTTGGAGCTAATGAAATTGACGGATTTTTGACCCAATACTGAAACTCTGGATGGTACAAACATTTACTTTTTCAACAACTTAAGCTTCCAAAAATATCATAACTCATATTTTCTATTTTTAAAACACAAGATTCTAGTTCCAACAACACAGATAGTTCTAAAATAGGTTCAAAGTAACTTAAGAAAGGGCAAAATAGTAATTTGCATAGATAAGCTAAAAAAATGACCGACAAGATAATTACATCATTCACCACTAAAAACAATGTTCGTCCTCGAACATAAAAGAAAAGAAAGTACTTGAAGCTTAAAAAAGGTTGGATATCTGGACCGCATGTCTGACTCCAACTCCTAAGTAGCCTTCTCAACGGGGATGGTGTCGCTACTGAACCTTCACTGAAGGTACGTCCTTGGTCCTCAACCTCCAGATCTGCCTATCCAAAATAGCTACTGGTTCCTCTTCATATGATAAATCTGAATCCAACTCAACTGAATCATAGGAATCATATATGACTCATCAGGAATGTAACGGTGGAGCATGGAGACATGAAATACAAAATGAACTGTTGATAGTCTCGATGGCAATACTAACTCATAAGAAACCTCATCTACCCTCTTCAAGATCTCAAACATGTCAATAAACCTAGGGCTGAGCTTTCCCTTCTTCCCAAACCTCATCATACCCTTCATGGGTGATACCTTCAGCCACTCACTATCTCCAACCATGAACTCAAGAGGTTTAGTCCTCCTATCAGCATAACTCTTCTGGCGGCTCTGCGCTGTCAACAACCTACTCTGTATCAACCAGATCTAATCCATAGCATCTCTAATCAAGTCAACACCTAACACATCAGATGAACTTGAATCAAACCACTCGATAGGCGATCTACATCTACGGTCATATAATACCTCAAATGGTGCCATTTAAATATTAGAATGATAACTATTGTTGTAAGAAAACTCCACCAAAGGCAAATGATGATCCCATCGGGCCCCAAAATCTATCACATATGCCCGAAGCACATTCTCTAACACCTAAATAGTGCGATGGACTATTCGTTAATTTGAGGGTGAAAAGCTAAACTCAAATAAAACTGAGTGACAAATAAAACTGAGTACCCAAACCATGTTGTAGAGCCTTCCAAAAATGAGAAGTGAACAAAGACCTTTTGTCCAACACTATAGACACCGACACTCCATGCAATCTAACAATATCCTAGATATACAATCTAGCCAACTGCTCCGCACAATAGGTAGTCTTCACCAGTAGAAAGTGAGAGGGCTTAGTCAATTGATCTACAATTACCCAAATTGAATCAAACTTACCCAAGGCCATGGGCAAACCTATAACAAAATCTATAGTGATACTCTCCCATTTTCACTCGGGAATAGACATCCTATACATCAAATCTCCAGGTATTTGGTGCTCATATTGGACTTTTTGATAATTTAAGCACTTTTTCACAAACTCAGTAATTTCTCTCCTTATCTCATACCATCAATAGTGTTGTTTCAAATCATGATCCATCTTTGCCACATCGGGATGCATAGAATACCTAGCACAATGAACCTTCTCCGGTATCAACCTCACCCAATCTCCGACTTTAGGCACACAAACTCAACCACTAATCCTCAAAGTACCTTTCTAATCAATAGTAGCCACTTTTTCTTTGCCCTTCAATACCTTATCGCGAATCAAGCACAATCTAGCATTGTCAAATTAATGAGCATAAACCTCCACAAAGGCTAAAATACTATGAGGAGGAGAAATATCCAACCGAACTAGTTGTCTAGCAAGTGACTGAACCTCCAAGGCCAAGGGTATATTTATTCATCAATCAACATATACTAAAAATCTTTTAAAGAGATTTTACATGGATAAAACAGATCTATTAAGTACCCCATGATTTTAAGATCACTACATATCAATAAAGATCCATTCTGACATCATGAAAATGAGAAAGAACTTGTTGGTGTTGAAGTACCATATCTTAGTGCAATTGGTGCATTGATGTAACTTGTTAATAATTCTCAGTCAGGTATATTATTTTTTTATAAATTTATTAGCAAGATTTAGTTCCTCCCCAATACGAAGACATTGAAAAGGTGTCACACATATATTCAGATATCTTCAAGGAACTATTAATATGAGACTATTTTATTCAAAAAGCGTCCAATTCACAATTAATTGGTTATGCATATGCAAGATATTTGTCTGACCCACATAAAGGACAATCTCAGATAGGTTATTTATTTACATGTGGAGGTACATCCATATTATAGCGTTCAACAAAACAAACTATAGTTGCTACTTCTTCAAATCATGCATAAATAATGGCTATTCATAAAGCTAGTCGATAATGTGTTTGGTTGAGATCAATAACTCAACACATCTTGGAAACGTGCAACCTTCCTCTAAAAAGAGATATTCCAACAACATTATATAAAGACAATGCTACATGTATAGCTCAACTAAGAGAAGGATACATCAAAGAAGGAAGAACAAAACATATTACACCAAAAAAAAAATTCACGCATGATATTAAAAAGAACGGTGAAATAGATGTTCAACAAATTCGTCCTAGTGACAATTTAATAGATATATTCCCCAAAACATTGCCAACTTTGACTTTTGAAAAGCTGAGATACAAGATTGAAATGCGTCATCTTCAAGATATTATACGATATTTTCATCAGGGGGAGTAAATACGCGTTGTACTCTTTTTCCCTTAACCAATATTTTATTTCACTGGGTTTTCCTATAAGGTTTTTAATGAGACAGCAAGCAAAGTGTATTACTACATGGACATCCAAGGGGAGTGTTGTAAAATGGATGTCCAAATAAATATGTTCTATATTGCAATACAAATTATATTTGTGGAAACATACATACATACACAATATACGTTATGTGTAAGATAGATTTACACTCATTTTTATTTGAAAAAATTACACAACTACACAACATATTTTACCATAATTTCTAATAATCTCTACCATTCTAAAAAATTACAAAAATCTCTTATTTCTACTTTCTCTCTCCAACTTGTAGATACATAAACTATTATTTCTCACTCCTCTTTAATTTATCATAAATTCCCTCCTAATTTTAAGTATTCTAATCAATATCTACATAATTATCCTATTTTTCAGTTGTCTAATTAATTTTTTTATGATTAATTTCAATTTTAAATTTTTTATCATTATTTTCAAACTAAATAAAAAGGGAAGAAATTGAAAAGTCTCTGATTTCTCCGCCAAAAC
>JBCEWC010011589.1:0-16555 GCA_038996855.1 Solanum aculeatissimum | reverse complement strand
CTTAATTCATCTTAAAATCATTAAATAATAACAACCCACACTTCAATTGCACCAAATCATCCTTAAATTAAAATACCATTTCAAGAAAATCATAATTTCATCAAAAATTAAGAAAAGGATTTTGGGTCTTCATGGTTGAAAGAGGAACCATGAATCAAACCCACATATCTTGAATTTAACAAGATTGAGAAGTTTTTGATAAAGACTTGAATTTCCCCTAATGTCAAGCTTGGTTCAATGGTGGATGAGAAAAAATTGAGAGAATTTGAGAGGTGAATTGAGAGCTTGGATGAATTAAAAGGGATTAGGGTTCAATTTAGGGTTTTTTAGAGACTTTAGAAAGGCTAAAACGTCCCTAGTGATAATTAAATTTACCAATTAACCATTAATGAAATGGAGCAATTAACTGAAACAGTCGCTAACGAAAGCATCCACACGGTCCGTGTAGTGGTTCACAGACTGTGAACCCTACGGTATGACATCACTTGGTTCATGCCTTGGCTTGAAATCTTGGACAACTTTCTGGATCACTTCACGATAGGACTCACAGTCCATGAAGCTGAATACGGACCGTACACTAGTCCATGGAGCCTCACTTATTATGGGGTCCTAGCCTTGGGGTTTATCCACTCTCTTGACCAACCCACGGAATCCCTCACGGACCATGAAGCATTACACAGACCGTGAAGTGGCCCGTGGAGCTTCACTTGGTCCGGGGCCTTGGTCCATCATCCCTGGGACTTACTAGATTACTTCACGGAGGGGTCTCATGGGTTGTGAGCTTCTATACGGCCCATGGTTCCTCCTGTAAGGCACTACCGTAGCCTCAACCTGCTTTCCTTTTCTAGAACACTTCCATACACGGGCAGTCTGACTGTAATGGACATAACTTCCACATCCGAACTCCGAATTGAGCGAAACCAGTTGAGTTGTGAAGATAACTTGAAGAGCTTCATTTTAATAGGTGATAGTCCACATAACTCATCTCGTACCAAGAGATACAGCCATTCAAATTCATTCCTCCTACATGATTTCATACAAAACTCTTCCAACACGATTCCTTTGAATACGGCCACTTAAATAGATTTCATGATCATCACTACACAGCCATAACAAGTTCAAAACAAACCTTGATCCACTTGTACGAAGTTTGAAAATTTTTGGATAGTTACATCCTCTCCCCCTTGGAAACATTCGGTCTCGAATGAGCTAGACCACGACTTAAGGAAGTCAATAAAGTAAGAAACATTTCCATCATAACTTGTAATGGATCATGCATCATTTTCAAAGCCATTTAAAACTTCATGTCAAAACATTATTCAAATCATTTTCGTGCTCATGTATGCATGCAATGTCATGAAACTCAAGAATTTAAAGAATTAGGAACATTAGAAAGGATAGAACCTAGGACCTTAGGCTTGAGTAGATTAGAAAAGATAGGGGTATCGCTTCATTATGTCTGCCTCCACTTCCCATGTAGTGCTCTCCACTTGTTGGTTCCTCCAAAGCACCTTAACCAAAGCCACCTCCTTGTTGTGAAGCCGTTTTACTTGCCTATCTGAAATTTCAACCAGTACCTCTTCATAAGTCAAATTATCCTCAATTGTCACACCATCCAAGGGTGCAATTGTCGTAGGGTCGCCAACTAATTTCCTCAATATGGAAACATGGAACACCGGATGAATAAAGCTCATCTCCGGAGGCAAATCCAACCTATAAGCCACATTGCCAACCCCCTCAACAACCTCATATGGTTCGACATACTGAGGACTCAACTTGCCTTTTTTACCAAATCGTATGATGCATTTCATAGGAGATACCTTCACATAAACCCAATCACCTACATGGAATTCGAGATCCCTCTTCCTAACATTTGAATAGGACTTTTGGCGACTTTGAGCCATCCTCAATCTCTCCCTAATCAACTTCACTTTTTCTATGGCCTCAACCACCATATCTGGGCCTAACAATGTCGCCTCACCTATCTCATACCAACCCACCGGGGATCTACACCTTCTACCATACAAAGCTTCAAATGGAGACATACCAATTCTAGTATGGAAACTATTATTATAGGCAAACTCAATATGCGATAGTGATCATCCCAATTCCCTTTGAACTCCAACACGCAAGCCCTTAACATGGCCTCCAAGGTTTGAATCTTCCTCTCGGCTTGTCCATCAGTTTGGGGATGAAAAGTCATGCTCAATTTGACCTCATTACCAAGTCCCTTTTGAACCAACCTCCAAAAATAAGAAGTAAATTGAGTATCAGGATCCGATATAATAAACCTCGGTACACCATGCAACCTTACCAATTCTCAAATATACAATTTAGCATACTCCTCGGCACTATAAGTAGTCTTGACCGGTAAGAAGTGAGCTGACTTAGTCATTCGGTCAACAATAACGAATATTGAGTCAAATTGTTTACGAGTACGAGGCAACCCAACTATGAAGTCCATATTCACATCCTCCCACTTCCAAGTAGGAATCTCAATATCTTGGGTTAGGCCACTGGGCCTTTGGTGTTCAACCTTCACTTGTTGGCAATTTGGACATTTCGACACAAGCTTGGCTATGTCCTTCTTCATGCCATACCACCAATACAACTCTCTCAAGTCTCGATGCATCTTAGTGGATCTCGGATGAATAGAATATTGGGAAATATGAGCTTCCCTCGTGATAATCCCCTTTAGGCCGTCAACATTTGGAACACACAATCGATTTTGATATCGTAGCACACTATCTCCCCCTTGGGAGAAAACCTCAATCTTCCCTTTGATAACTAATTTCTTTAACTCCACCAAGGAAGGATCTAAGTCTTTCTATGCCTTAACATCCATCACCACCGAAGACTCGGATCTGCCTTGAACAAAGATACCACCATTTTCTGAGTTGGCCAACATAACACCCAATCTAGTCAACCGGTGCACATCCTTCACTATCTCCTTCTTCCCTTAATCCACATGCGATACACTTCCCATTGATAGCCAACTAAGAGCATCCGCCACAACATTCACCTTGCCAGGATGATAAAGAACACTCATATCATAATCCTTGAGAAATTCCAACCATCTCCTTTGTCTCAAGTTTAGATCCCTTTGGGTGAAAATATATTGCAAACTCTTGTGATCAGTGAAAACATCCACGTGAACCCCATATAGATAATGTCTCCAAATCTTTAGAGCAAACACCATTGCCGCCAATTCAAGATCATAGGTCGGATGGTTTTGCTCATGCACCTTCAATTGCCTTGACACATAAGCTATCACCTTGTCATGTTGCATAAGTACACACCCCAACCCAATTCGTGAAGCATCAAAATACACCACGAACCCATCTAACCCATTGGTCAAGGTAAAAATAGGAGCCAATGTGAGTCGATCTTTCAAAGTCTGAAAACTCTTTTCACACTCACTTGACCACACAAACTTAGCCTTCTTTTGGGTCAATTTTGTCAATGGAAGAAAATTCTTCAACAAACCTCCGATAATAATTGGCAAACCCAAGGAAACTTCGAATATCCGATGGAGTCAACAGTCTAGGCCAATCTTTCACCGCTTTGGTTTTCTTTGGATCACCCTTAATACCATCACGGGATACCACGTGAGCAAGGAATGCAACTTCTCCCAACCAAAATTTACACTTGCTAAATTTGGCAAACAATTGCTTGTCCCTCAAGGTTTGAAGTACTAATCTCAAGTGATCCCCATGCTCTCGCTCACTCCGAGAGTAAATTAGTATATCATCGATGAAGACCACCACAAAATTATCAAGGAATTGCTTAAATACCCGATTCATGAGATCCATAAACACCGCCGGAGCATTGGTCAACCCAAACAACATCACCACAAACTCAAAGTACCCATAACGAGTCTGGAAAGCCGTCTTTGGGATGTCACATTCCCTTATCTTCAATTGATGGTAACCCAATCTAAGATCTATTTTAGAGAAATGAGTAGCCCTTGGAGTTGATCAAAAAAGTCATCAATTATGGGAAACGGGTACCTATTCTTGACAGTCACCTTATTTAGTTGTCGGTAATCAATACACATTCGGAGAGACCCATATTGCTTCCTCACGAACAACATGGGAGCACCCCAAGGTGAAATACTTGGTCTAATGTAACCCTTCTCCAACAAGTCCTTCAGATGATCCTTTAACTCCTTTAGTTTGTCTGGAGCCATATGATAAGGAGGAATGGAAATAAGTTGAGTATCCGGAAAAAGGTCTATACCAAAATCCACTTCTCTATCGGGAGGAATGTCGGGCAAGTCTTTAGGAAACACATCGGGAAATTCATTAACTACCGGAATTGATTCAAGCTTAGGTGACTCACCCTCCATGTCTCTAACCTTTATAATATGGTAGATATGCCCCTTACCAATATTTCTCCAGGCTTTGAGGTAGGAAATAAATTGAACCCTAACCACGGAATCACCACCCTTCCATTCCAACACCGGTTCATTAGGAACTTGAAATTTGACTTACCTAGTCCTACAATTAACTGAGGCATACAAGGCATGCAACCAATACATCCCATGAATAACATCAAAGTCATACATCTCAAGTTCTACAAGATCACCAGGGAATACTTTATGCAAAACAGAAACAGGACAACCCCAATACACTTTTTGGGGCAATGATAGATTCACCCACGGGAGTGTATACCAAATAAGGTTCCGTTAGAGTTTCAGGAATTAGTACAAACTTAACAGCCAATAGAGGAGTCACAAAAGATAGATTTGCACCGGGATCAAGTAAAGCATAAGCATTAAAATCAAAGATTTTTAATATACCAATCACAACGTCTGGAATATCCTCCACCTCCTGTCGGGCATGAAGAGCATAGAACTTGTTGTTCCTAGGAGCACCAACAAACTGAGCCTTTGGATTTCGTTGACCACCGGGGGCCGCTTGATCTTTCTTTGCACCCCTTGGACAATCAGAAATCTTGTGGTCTAAAACCCCACATCTAAAGAAAGCACCCGAAGCTCTCCTACAATCACCCACATGATTCTTCCCACACTTGTTACAATGGGAAAATCGTGGACCACCCCTAATTTGTAACTTAGGAGGAGGCATCCTTGGGTTAGCAAACCTAACATTTGAACCTTGACCCTATTGGAAACGACCATGTCCGCCACCACCCTTAGAGTTGGAGAACCCACCATCATACCGGGCTCTCTTAGAGTCTTTCACCCTTCACTCCTTGAGATTTTCACCCTCAATGGTTTCACCGTAGGTCATGAGCCGGGAGATATCCATGTCCCTAATAAGCATAGCGGTACGACATTCTTTCACCACCAAATCAGAAACACCCGAAATGAACTTGTACATTCTTGCATGGATACTTTGAGAGCTTACTAAATTTTAGAGAATAGTCCCTCACGGTCATGCTACCTTGCTTGAGGTTAATAAAATCAGTCATCTTAGCTTCCAAAAGTTCAAGAGGGAAGAAACGATCCAGAAAAGTTATTTTGAACTCTTCCCAATCAACCTTAACATCTTTAGTCCTTTCCACTAACCACTGGTTGTACCACACTTGATCTACATCCTTCAATTGGTAGGCAGCCAATTCGGCCTTCTTCTCGGAACTGACACCCATAATAGTCAACACCTTTGTGAGCTCATCAATGAACTATTGGGCATCCTCATCAACATTATAACCAAAGAACTCCAGAGGGTTCATCCGGGTGAAATCCCTTACACTAGAAGCTGGAGTGCCACCATTCATGGGATTTGTTGGCCGGTCTTGATTATCCACCACCTGAGCGACCATAGACACCACATTCCTAAACTCAACGTGAGTCACTTTTTTCTCCACAGGCTCACGAGGGGCTTGTTCCTCATGGACAGGAGCCTGTCTGGAAAGGGGAGCTCTTCTAGGAGGCATCTTCTGAAAGAGCAACAAGAACACCCTATTTCAGGAAATCTTTCATAATAGCTCAAAGCACGACATAAGGGGATAATAACGTGAGAAAAATCCTAAAATACCATCATAGCCTTTCGCTCATAGATATGGCGCGCATCACACCCATGAACAAGACTCTAAGTGATGCGGCATGTTGGACTCCAAATATCATTTGCAAACCTAGGGCTCCGATACCATCTCTATCATGATCAGAGAGTAGGGCCTAGATGTGACATGGCGAAGTAGAACCCAAAAGTCCTCGATCAAGCCATCATAGCATCATCACACAGATCATCAATTTGGAAGCACGTACAATATACAAATAGCACATAAGTCTAAGGGATTTCAGGACTTTGGACACAGGCTATGGGGATGTTGTCGGGAATGGGATAAGCATGAATCACATAGCACATAGAAATTATGTTATAAGGGGCAGGTAAGTATGACTCAAGCTATGGGGTAAGCAGGGTTAGGGACTTTCCACATAAGCACATTCCTAAGCCAATCATGTCATAATAGAATAAGCGGAAACGGAAGTAAAACATAAGATACCATCACTTAACATAAGTATCCATATAATTACAAGTATCACATAACATAATGTTTAATAGAGTCAATATGTCCAACAATGCCTCTACATAAGATAAGACGGGGCCTCGACATAATCCGGGCTCACTCTCAAGTCAAAAGTAAAAGAACATAAAGTAAAGACATGGTAGATGAAAGTGGGTGTTTACCTTGGAGTATAGGGCTCACCGCAAGAAAAACTTCAAGAATATCAATTAGCCTTCTAGCAGAGGATGAAAGTCACCTTCAGTCACTACATGGTTAGAACATGTAGACAAAGAGTATGGGTTAGCACATAATAATGCACTAAGTATACGAGCATGCAATGCATATGAACATGAGCCTACGACCAAGCTAAATAACAAGGGGATATACATAGAAGGAGAATATAGGAAAGGATAGTATATCAATATACCATGAAAGCCATGATGCATGAAATTCCATAATGCTTGTAATATAGGGGATGTGACCCTTACCGCCATCCAAACTCATGTGAGCTACAACATGAACTTTCCCGATGAGGCCTCCTATCAGATCGGAGAAGATTACTTGCAAAAGATAATCTATACCACACCTTACGACATGATCATTTTGATGTAATGGCCACCTTTTTTATGACCCGATCATTTCGGAAGGGTTACCATAATATATCATATCATATCATAGCATAACTTACGGGCCTCCCATTTCGGTAGCATACCTATGTTGGCACATAGTTGAGGGAAAGGAGTGGGACCCTTGGGGATAGCCCACTTACTACTCCAATCCTTTTTGGTGCTAAATCATCATCCTACAAGAATACATATACACATACATGCTTTTAAAATGGAACGGAAACACTTGACTTCGTAACCATGCATAATTAGGCTTAAAGGCCAAATCACTTGTTTTACTTTCATGCATACTTGATCAAAGGTCAAACACATTTCATAATCATGCTTTATTAGACTAAAAAGCCAAATACACTTTCATGTCAAACTTCATGCATAAGAGTAGCTCCATACTTGTCAAATCATATTGGTGTAAACACCCATGATTGTTCAAAGAGCCAAAACATAGATATTATGTGATGTTATTCTTTTCATAACCGATACTTATTCAAAATTATAGTCATAAATATATTTGGGACTTAGCCCACATTAAATCCTTCATAAAATCCATGTTCATGCATGAAAATGCCATGATTGATGATGAGAATAGCATGGGTACTAGAATTTATAATTCAAATCCAAATCAAGAAGAATCCATAAGGAATTCATAGGTAAATCAACAATTAAACTTCAATTTAACATTACCCATGCATAATTTAAATAGTAAGGGGACCTGCATACTTGTACCATCTTGAATCAAAGTAATTCATCAAATAGGGGCTTAATTCATCTTAAAATCATTAAATAATAACATACCACACTTCAATTTCACCAAATCATCCTTAAATTAAAATACCCATTTCAAGAAAATCATAATTTCATCAAAAATTAAGAAAAGGATTTTGGGACTTCATGGTTGAAAGAGAAACCATGAATCAAACCCACATATCTTGAATTTAACAAGATTGAGAAGTTTTTGATAAAGACTTGAATTTCCCCTAGTTCAAGCTTGGTTCAATGGTGGATGAGAGACAATTAAGAGAATTTGAGAGGTGAATTGAGAGTGTGGATGAATTAAAAGGGATTAGGGTTCAATTTAGGGGTTTTAGAAGACTTTAGAAAGGCTAAAACAGTCCTAGGGGTAATTAAAATTATCAATTAACCATTAATGAAATGGAGCAATTAACTGAAATAGTCGCTGATGGAAGCATCCACACGGTCCGTGTAGTGGTTCACGGACCGTGAACCCTACCGTGTGACATCACTTGGTTCATGCCTTGGCTTGAAATCTTGGATAACCACAGTCCGTGAATCTGCACATGGACCATACACTAGTCCGTGGAGCCTCACTTAGTTTGGGGTCCTGGACTTGGGGTCTATCCACTCTCAGAACCAACCCACGGAAGCCCTCATGGACCGTGAAGCATCACACGGACTGTGAATTCGCCCGTGGAGCTTTACTTGTTCTGGGGCCTTGGTCCACCATCCCTGGGTTTTACTGGATCACTTCACAGAGGGGTCTCACGGGTCGTGAGCCTCCACACGGCCCGTGGTCCCTCCCGTAAGGCACTGCGTTAGCCTCAACCTGCTTCCCTTTTCCAGAACACTTCCATACATGAGCAGTCTCACCGTAATGGCCATAACTTCCATATCTGAACTCCAAATTGAGCGAAACCAGTTGTGTTTCGAAGATAACTCGAAGAGCTTCATTTTGATAGGTCATAGTCTATACAGTTCATCTTGTACCAAGAGATAAAGTCATTAAAAGTCTGTCCTCCTACACGGATTCATACAAAACTCTTCCAACATGATTTCTTTGAATACGGCAAGTTAAATAGAACTCATGATTATCACTACACAGCCATAAAAAGTTCAAAACGAAACTTGATCCACTAGTACAAATTTCTAAAATTTTTGGATCGTTACAGCAGAACAAGAATGGCTAATCCCAAAAGTAACTACACATATCATGAAGAAACGTTTTTCTCTGGTGAGAGGTTAGGTCCTCAGCAATGAGGTCACTCACCAAATAGTTAGCATAATCAACAAACCAAGGAATTAGATCAACAGAAATGCCTAGTACCTACTCATCGGGAAATGGGTCATCGATGGTTAACCAATCGTTTCCCCTGGACTCATCCTCCATCCTAGATAGATGATCTGCTACCTGATTCTCGATCCCTTTTCTATCTTAGTCCTCAAAATCAAACTCATGTAACAATAGCACCCATCTGATCAACCTCGGTTTGGCATCCTTCTTATCTTTCAAGTACCTCTAGGTTGTATGATCAATGTGTACAATTACCTTTGTGCCTAGGAGGTAGGCCCAAAATTTGTCAAATGCATACACTACTACCAACAGCTCCCGCTCAGTCACAGTGTAATTTCTTTGAGCTTCATTCAAGGTCTTGCTGGCATAGTAGATGGGGTGAAAGATCTTGTTGTGCTTTTGACCCAACACAACCCCCACAACAGTTCCACTAGCATCGCACATGATCTCAAAAGGGGTGGACCAGTCAGGAGCAATTACCACAGGCATAGTAACCAACTTGTGCTTCAAGGTCATAAAGGCTTGCCTGCAGCTTTTGTCAAACTAGAACTTAGCATCTTTTTCCAATACCTTGCACAATGGGTGTGCAATCTTGGAGAAGTCTTTGATAAACCAGTGATAGAAGCCCTCATGTCCCAGAAAACTTCTGACTCATTTCATAGTGATAGGCAGCGGCAACTTTTCAATAACCTCAATCTTCGCCTTGTCTACCTCTATGCCTCTTTCTAAGATCTTGTGACCAAGGACTATCCCTTCCTTGACCATGAAGTTGCATTTTTCCCAGTTCAAGACCAGGTTTGCCTCCTCACAATGCTATAGAGCCCTGCTAAGGTTAAGAAAACAATCATCAAATGACTCACCCACTACAGAGAATTCATCCATAAATACCTCAAGGGTGTCCTCGACCATAGCAGAGAATATAGACATCATGCACTGATAGAAAGTGGTTGGGGAATTACACAACCCAAAGGGCATCCACCTGAATGCGAACGTCTCATATGGACAAGTGAAAGTAATATTCTTTTGATCCTCGAGAACTATCGATATCTGATTGTAACCCGAATACCGTCCAAGAAACAGTACCACCCTCTACCTTCCAGTCGATCTAACATTTAGTCCATGAAAGGCATGGGAATATGATCCTTCAAGGTCCATCTGTTCAACTTTTGGTAGTCCATGCAGACTCATCAGCCAGTGAAAGGTTGTGATGGGACTAACTCATTCTTGTCATTAGCGATGACTTTCATACCCCCTTTCTTGGGTAAACACTGCACTAGACTGACCCACTGGCTGTCAGAGATTGGGTATATGACCCCAGCATCTAACCACTTGATGATCTTTTTTTCACAACCTCCTGCATGGGCGGGTTAAGCCTACACTGATGCTCGATGCTAGGCACACAGTTGTCTTCCAACTTGATCTTGTGTGTACATATGTCTGGTGGAATCCCCACAATATCTTCAATGGACCAACTAATGGCCTTTTTGAACTTCTACAGTACCCCCAGCAATGACATCATCTGATCTTCCTATAAATTTGTTGTTACAATCACAGGTAGAGTGTTATTATTACTAAGAAAAGCATATCTTAGGTGTTGTGGCAGTTCCTTGAGCTCCAAAGTGGGAGGCTCCTCTATAGACGCTTTAGCAGGTGGGGATGGTCTGTTTTGTAAATTTGAGTCCAACTTTCTTGGCACATAAGGTCTGGTTCCCTGCCTTGTAGCACTTACACAGTGTTCTTATAATCAGTCATACCATCTTCTGGGAAGTTCATGATTACAGCAGCTAGTTCTTCTACACCCATTTCTTCCTCAATTGGGACCTCAAAAAAGTAGGTCTCATCTACATCGATGATTGACATTACTACAATCTCTCTGGGCCATTTCATAGAAGCACATATATTGAACTTCACCTCCTCTGAATTTAGCCTGAAGGTCAGCTCACCGTGTTCCACATCTACCAATACCCTGCCAGTAGCTAGAAATAGTCTCCCAAGGATGATATAAACCTCAAAATCAACCTGATAGTCTAGAATTAAAAAAATCTACAGGAAAAATGAATTGGCCCAACTTGACCAACACATTGCATAAAATTCCCATGAGCCGCTTAACTGACCTGTCTACCATGAGTAGTCGTATAGTCATGGGTGTTGGGGATCCCAAGCCCAGCTACCTGTAAACTGCTAGCGACATCAGGTTTATGCTAGCACCCAAGTCGCAGAGGGCCCATGCAAAATCAAAAGCCCCTATTGTGCACGGGATAGTGAAGGCTCTAGGATCCTCCTTTTTCTCAACCAGTGATCTCATAGCAATTACACTGCAATGGTGGAGGTTCCCTGCTGACTCGGCTATAATTATCCGCTTCTTAGTCACTAAGTCCTTCATGAACTTAGCGTAACTCGACATCTACTCAAGTGCCTCCACCAAGGGGATTTTTACTGACAGCTCCTTCAACATCTCCAAGAATTTCTGGAACTTGTCATTTTCTGTCTTCTGCTTCAACCTCTAAGGGAATGGTGGTAGCAGCTTAGGAAAAATTGGCAAAGGCAGTGAACTTGGTTTGTCAGACCCCCTAGGGTCCTTAACTATCTCAGTATCATCAGGTGTCATGGTTGCTTCGTCGACTACCTTCTCAGCATGTTTCATACGGGTGTTAGACACTTTACCACCCACCTGAATTATACTGTCATCTCTGGATGGAATCAGATCAGGAAGTACCTTACCACTTCTTGTGGTCACGGCCATACAATGACCATCATTTTTTAAATTCTAGATCATGTCACTAGGTAGAGCCCCGACCTTTCTCTGATTCAGTTAAGCTGATAACTGGCCCATCTGCTGCTCTAACTTCTTAATGGAAGTGGAGTGAGAATCCACTAATTGACGAATATTAGACATCTCACCACGCATGTCCCTCACTCCACATTCTGTAGCTTCAACCTTGTCGAGCACCTTGGCCATCATCTCTTCTAACTTAGAGGTGCTACCCCATTATTCTGGCATTCTTTGTTCATGGGGGGTACATATGCTGCTGGCCGGTCATTTCTATAGTTATCCCTGTTATGCCAGTTTCTAATATCTCTCACCCCAGGCCGATCATAGTAGTTTTTTCGTCCGTAGGTCTGACATTGATTTCCAAAGTTAAATGTCCGGAAACCCCTCCGACTGTTCAGAAGCTTGGCCTCTTCATCAAAGTCAAAACCTGCATCATCATACCTGGGTACAACATCCACTGCTTTCACTTTCTCTAGTCCTCCACCCAACAGTCTCTTCATCAATAAGTCTATTTGAGTTTTCATATGAGCCATGTCCTGGTATCGTTCCTCTTCTTACTTTCATTATTCTGTAGTCATCACAACAATGAACCCTGAGCAATCACTATCTCTGGTATACCATGCCCTGTTGTTCTTAGCTGCTAGATCCAGGATGACCACAATATCAAGAAACGTCCTAGCCATATATGAACCCCCATAATCAGCATCAACAATCGACTCAGTGATGAAATTGCAGGACCTATAGAAAACCTCCTTCAGGTGCTCATCTGTGAGGTTATGGTTCAGGCATTGTTTGATGTTCTGTCTGAACCGCTCCTAAGTCTCATATAAAGCCTCAGTTGGTAGCTGCCTGTGAGCCCCAATCTCATCCTTGTATTTCAGTTTTGCAGATGCAGGGAAGAATCTCTCTAAGAATGCTTCCTTCAACTCACCCCATGTGTGAATAGAGTCATATGGTAGTTCACTTAGCCACTTTGTTGCCTCACCAGACAGAGACAATGGGAACAACCTCAATCAGATGGCCTGTTGATTAACCCCCAGAATTTTTGACGACTGATAGGTGGACACTAAATTCATAAGGTATTTCTTGGCATCCTCATGTGCTTGCCTGGTGAACAAACCCTTTAATGTGAGCATCTGAAGCATCGTTCTAGTAATCGTGAATTTCACACCAGGGGGCAGTGGAGGAAAAACAAATTCTCCAATAGCCCCACCACCATCATCATTATCGTATATTACACACGTGGCTGTTGTGGGGTAGGTGGTCTAACTCCTGCTTGATGTTAAGGAGGGACTACAGGTTGTACTCCATCCCCAGCAAGATCATGCATACCCAACCCATTGTCCCCTATTCTCCCTATTTAGGGCCAACTCACGTCTCCTCTGAGGGTTACACTTCTGTGCATTCATCCTTCGAATAGATCTTTGTAACTCTGGGTCATAAGCAATTAGTGGTTCGCTCTTACTGTAAATGGCGGGCATGCACTACCTGTCCCATGTAGTACAAACAAACAAAAACAAAAAGTAAAATCAGCAAATAGAATTAGACTAAAATTAGCACTAATAGATAATATCTTCACCATATTCCCCTACAACGGAACCAAAATTTAATACGCCTAAATTTACACTTCAAGTGAAGGGTAAAGTGGTCGTTGATCAAATATAGAACCCAACAAGAGTTGGGATCGATCCCACAGGGAATGCATGGGAATAAAGCTACCAGCGCTTAGTTCCAAGTGTAATAACTATTTCCAAAATAAAAATACAAATTTTAAATGGGGGGTGTCTATGTTACGAAGACTAGATTGCAAGAGTATTATAATAATAACTACCTAACAGTGACTACTAGAGTTCAACAATTTCTTGCAAGACTAGGATTGCGATCCCCATGACACCAGTTTCGATATTCAAACTTAAGGCTTCTACGATTGTGATTGCATACATAGAGTACAGCAAACAATTAACACCTAATTCACCTTTCGGTCCCTCTTAGGTGCATTTTTTTCATCACTTTCCAGTCTTAGAAAGTTTACCCTTTCTGCCCCTTGCTTTAGACCCCAGGATGCTCTCACCTTCTGGTGTCGAGCACTTAGACTAGATTAACACCCTTGAATTCTATCATAGGATTCTTTTCCTAATCACTACATCCCTGTAGGACATGTAATGAATACAGGTCTACCCTAATGTGTCGACTCAATAACACATAGATTATATTGAAGACTTCCAATGATGTGTATGACAATCATGCTCGAATTTCACCCCAAGTTTGCCTATCTTAGTTGGTTATCATGGTTCCCACATTCCTAGTTATGGGTTTAGCCTAGCATAATAGAAGAAATCAAATTATAACAAGATGAAAAAATCATAATCAAAACATACAAGTGAATACGCAACTAACAACCACGAATAAGCAGATGAAAAAACCACAAATTAGATGAAAACTCTTTAAAAGTGTCATTCTCTTGTTTAATTCTATCTCCAGCAGTTCTCAATAATTAATAATGACCTAAAAATACATACATATATATATATTAAATAAAACCTAATCTGAATTAAAATAGGAAAACTAGCTTTTGGCATGGTCAACGATGACTACACGGATCGTGAGGCACTTCATGGTCCGATAGACGGTTCGTGTGACCTAACTTGGGCAATTCTAGTGCGATTCCAGTGATTATTCTGCCTCTCTTCATGGTCAAACACATGGTCCGTGAGACCTGACATGGCCCGTGATGTATCCCATATGACTTCACTTTGCGTGGTCCTTCGTATTTTCCATGATGTCCCACATCAGAGAGACGATCGACTTCACGGTACATGTGCTCTCCCATGGTCCGTGTGAGGTTCCATGAAGCTTGCCTTGGGTTCTTTGTTTCCTCCTGAGATTCTACAAACTTCAAGTGTTGGCCCACGATATAGCTCATGATCTGTCTGATGGTTCACGGACCGTGTATTACTACTTTAAGTTGCACTTCAACATTTTTGTCCACCACTTCGACGACCACTATTTCATGCACGTCATCCACACGGTGGGGTACATGGCCCGTGTAATGCTTCACGGTCCATGAACCACTGCGTAGTTAGTGACTTTGGTCATATTCAGCTCTAGCCTTCAGATTTACTCTTGGAAAAGTTCAATTGCAAGGCCACGGTTAGTCCCACGGTCCGTGAGGGAGTTCATAAGCCGTGAGGCCTTCCGTGAAGCCGCACTTGATCCTTTTTTATTTTCCTTTGGTCTGTAGCGCCTTAGAGCATCTAGACGACTACCCCACGGATCATGTAAGTCCACACGACCTGTGAGGGTACCCGTGGGGCCTGGTTCAGTCCAATTTCTTTATTTTAAGCCTCATTTTCATTTGAATCCATGTCTCAGCCTTATTCCTGAAAAACACCACTAAATAAAATATTAAACCCACAAATTTGCTTGAGAACTCGCAAAAACTCCAAGTTAAACACATTATCAAAGTCGTATTTTCATGACTCATCAATGAGATGTACAATGTGATGGAAATTATGGGGGTTTCTTCCTAGGAGAAGGACGAACTAGCGGCTTATCAACTTAAGGGAGTAGCTTAAGTTTGGTTCACTCAATGGAAGTCTGAAATGGATGGTGAAGGTGCTATTATTTTGGAGGTGTTCAAAGTCGCTTTCCTTGATTATTTCTTCCCACTTGAACTATGGGAAGCGAGGGTGATGGAGTTTATGAACTTGAGGCAAGGTGGAATGACTGTGAGGGAATATGCTCTCAAATTTACTATGTTGTCCAAGTTTTCTTTTTCTTTGGTGGACGATTCAAGTTCTCGTATGAATAAATTTATTTTGGGGGTGTCCAACTTAGGTAAGATGGAATGTAATGTTACCATAATCATTAAGGGGATAGATATTTCTAGACTTATGGCATATGCCGAACAAGTGAAGAGTGAAATTATAAAAGAAGAGATCAAAAGAGTCTAAGAGAGCTCGCTGTGATGGTTGGTTCTCTCAGGGTTGATCTAGTGGTGGCCAATTCTAATAAGTCCAAGGGTATTCAAAAGGTGCTTCTCAACGATTTAACAAAGGGAAGGGGGACAATCCTAAGGCACAAAGTGATGTTGTGAAAGGTGGTGTTATTCCTCCTAGATGCCCCAAGTGTAAGAGGAACCATGTTAGTGAATATTTGAGGGGTTTTGGGGCATGTTTTTGGTGTGGAAAGATAGGACACAAGATTTTTGAATGTACCAATGTTGCTAATAAGAATAAGGAAGGTCGTCCACAAGGTCAAGTAACTCAAAAGTGGCAAGTGCAACATGGTGCTCAAGCTCAAGGTGGTGGTCCATGTGGTAATCAATTCTATGCTTTTCATGCTAGACAAGAAGTTGATGAGGCTCTCGATGTGGTTACCGGTATGTTGAAAGTCTTTGATCATGATGTATATGTTTTGTTTGACCTTGGTGCCAATATATCTTTTGTTACTCCTTACAATGCCATAAAATGTAATGTATGTCCAAAAGTCTTGTTAGAACCCTATTTAGTTTATACTTCTATTGGTGAGTCAATCCTAGCCAAGAAAGTCTATAAATATTTTCCTGTGTCGGTCTTGCATAAAGTTGTCACGACCCAAGCCTAGGGCCTAGACGTGACATGGCGAATGAGGAACCCGAAGGAACCCCAAACAAGCCTC
>JBCEWC010011588.1:0-16557 GCA_038996855.1 Solanum aculeatissimum | reverse complement strand
GCGTTTCCGAACCGATGATGAGTGTAATGGTGCTATGATGGCTTGATCGAGGGTCTTCGGGTCCTCTTTCGCCATGTTACATCTAGGCCCCTTATCCGGGTCGTGACAAGGTGAGTCCTGGTGGACATGGAATCAGGCCAACTCAAGTTCTGATTAAATGATGAAGAAGTAATCTTAAATATCTGTCAGTCGATGAAGTGGCCAGATAAGCTGAAGATGGAGGTTTGGCCCATTGATGAAGTCGGAGTAATCAGATAGTCCAAGTCTTGCCAGAACAATAAATCAGGAGCTAATTGGGTGGCAACCTAAGATAATGTGTAATATTAGTAGTTTTTGTTTGTTTTCTAGCCTTTGGACTTGTAGGTAGTTTAATTTTTTCATTCTTTTTTTCTTTATGGTTGTAAAGTATGGACATTGGACTAGTGACATATAGGGTAGCAATGTGTTTTATGCAGCTTATGCAGGTACAAGACCAAGTCGGCCAACTTGGGCTGAAAAGACAACAAGGAGTGATTCTACGACTAACTATACGGGTTGTACATCATTGTATGACCTGTATACCAGATTGTAGAAAATATCAGTGAGCAACCTTAAGTGCACTCCAGTCCATGAGCCAACTTTATGACACGTAGAAATAACTACGGGTCGTGAATGGGGCTCGTAGACCCCAGGTAAGTTATTCTGCCTTTTTAACCAAGTATGGAAGGTTCTATGAAACCTATTTTTACGAGTTATATTTTATTATACAACTCATACATAAGGTCGTAAAAACCAGTACCCAAACTAGGGTTTTTGGCTACCTACACAACAAAGATCTACGAGTTGTAGAATACTCTATAGCCCATAATCGAGGTTTCATACAGTTGGGCCTAGATTTTTAAAACCGGCCCAGTTAAGTATATGTTTGGGGTCAAATAAATTTTGACCCCATTTCCTTTACAATTTCTGAAAATACCCCAACCCTTCATCACCCCTCATCGGTCTGACCCGAAATCCGACCACCACTACACTTTTCTAGTGACTTTTCTGGGACTTTGACACCTAGGATTTTGGCCCCCTTTTTAACTTCTCCCTTACTTTCTACCAAATTTTTTATGATTTTGGTAAGTTCTTGGACTAATACCCTTAAACTATTGAAATTTTTACTATGATTGGTTGAAGGATTGATGGGTACGGTGTTCATGATATGATCGAGTATTGCCTTGGCTTTAATTTTATGTTTAAAATTTGAAATAGCATTGTTTGCCAATGTTTAGGTAAAAGTAGTACCCGGAAAATGTGTAGGTGGTCGCGTAGTAGTTATATGTCATCACATGTCTCTAGAATTGATAAAAATTGATTGAAATAGTTATGTGATTGCACGTACTTATTTTCATTGTTGAAATCTCTCAAATAGTGTCGGACCATAAAACTAATATGCCAAATGATGTTTGATGGGGTTAGTGTTAACAAATTGTATGTGGGGGTAGGGTATTTGTATGAAATTGTGATTGAGGTATGTGTGAGTACTTGTTTTAATGCTGGAAGGTGAATAAAGGTCATGTTGGGACCCATTTGATGAGCCTGGAAATTAAGTTACTGGAAGACCCAGTTTACGAGGGTCTTTTATGACCCGTGGAATAATCCACGAGCCATAGTTGCCCCTCGTAGGAAATTCTAGTAACAAAAATTTTTGGATGTCAACAGACGAGACCTTCTATGAGTCATAGAATATTTTATGACTCGTATAAAGGTCTTGTAGGGACCTGCCTACCAAAGAGAAGACTTGGGATCTCACACGACCCATAAAAAGGCTTTACAAGTTGTACCTGATATCATAGATGTCATTCCAGTTACTAAAATCCCTGTGCACTATTTCTATGAGGGGTTGTCTAAGGCTTGCAGTTTGCACTATGACCTATAAAGGAACCCTCGTGGATCCCTGTATTCCCAATTAAGTTGTAATTTTGTTTTTCATTTTTTGATTCATGGGTCTAATTGTGGTTGGTCAATGTGTACTTTTCAGGTGATGTGGTCCCAAAGCCTAGATGGGATGACATTAGAGCCATCTAGGACCGGCTACGTGATGAGCCTGTAAACTCGGAGGCCGCTCCGGAGTCCAGTGGCTCTGTAGAGGATTTTGGCGTCCAGTCTAACCTAAATGTCGAGCGGCCTCAGACTCAGGCCTCCACTAGAAAGGTCGAGCAGATGCAGGTCATTGTGGTCCACCCTCCATAGTATGATGAGGGAGGTTCCAGGACCATCATCTCTATTCAGATGACCTCTTCTGAGGGAGGTTCCAAGTCTGGATCCGAGAAAGGGTCAGACTACGCATCAAAAGCAGCCCCTCGAGAACCACACTCATCTCTAGATGCTAGATCTAATATATGGTGTGTCGAGGAGATTCATGCTATCTTTTGGGAGGATTTGCAGGTGAATAAGTGTGGCCGACCAGAGCGTTCCATTTTTTACAAGCCTCGGATTATCACCACAGGATTAGATAGTGTCCTGGGCCTCGAGGACACTATCACGAGATAAAGGCTCCAATGGCTAGAAGAGTCATTGAGGAAGTACTCCCCAGTCATTATTCATGAGTTTTTTGCCACTTACGTCGCCACAATCCTTAGTTCTCTTCCCAAGGGGAAGAAATGCCTTGCCCAGCCACGACTGACACATGTTATGGTGAGGGGTCGACAGGTGGATGTTTCAGAGCCAACCATCCGTTGTATGCTATTTGGGCCCGAGCTCCCAGCCCCTAGATCTACAGCAGAATTTGATTGGAGAGTGAGGCAGATTCAGGAGACGGCCACTATAAAAGACTTAGTTCGTTAGGCTAGTTTGACAAGATGGGTAGCCGCCTAGATTAATGATGAGAGATTGGACCCCGAGTGGGTGGCTACATTAGAGGAGCCTATTTTCAAGGCTTTCATCAGTTTTCTTACTAAATTTTGGTGGGCGGTTATGATATCACGGATTCGTCCTACTCTTACAGATAATACCTTGACGTCGGACCGTGCAGTTCTAGTTGTCTGCATCTTAGCTGGCTATGAGATATATTGGGTCGTATTGATCTCTGATTAGATTCATGAGGCAGCCCTAAAGAGGTTCACCTCCATCCTTTTCTTGTGCCTCATCTACATACTATGTTTAGCAGTGGGGGTGGAGAGTCTTCATTAGGTGGACACCATTATAGAGGTTCATAGGACACTAGATTCCAGCCTGATAAAGGCTGGGGATGATCCAGTAACACTTCAGAGAATACCACGTCCGCTAGTCCAGATGCCAGAGTTGTTTGCCCTAGTTCCACTGTCTAAGCCTTTTACCACCACCACTGATGCACCTACTACTAAAGGGCCCCCACAGGATAAAACAGATATGGAGAGGGGGCCTACTACCACTATTCTTGCACCAGAGGTTGCGCCTACTTTTTTAGCGCCTACTGGCATGGCATTTATGTCAGCAGAATCTTTATAGGCCTTAGAGTGGAGACAGGCCCGCACGGAGTCACAGATGACTCAGTTATTATAGAAGTTGAGGCCCTGGGTCTGCTAGGTTGTTTTAGAGGTAGAGACTTGTATTCAGGCGTTCACGGTCGCAACTATTCAGGACTGACATAGACCCATGGATGCCCACATCGATATATTTGAGGCATCGGTACAACAGAGCCTCAGCATAACCTAGCCTATGGACATAACGGTCGTCTAGATAGAGATCCAGTATCTTCAGGCATAGATGAGTGTAGCACTAGCCACACTAGTTGAGGTCTCACCGATTATGTCTTTTGAGTCAATGGTTGATTTGTTTGCTCCAAAGGATCCACCATTACCTTCCCTAGGGGAGAGGCCCCACACAGATAACCCTGATATTGTACGCTTTGAGGTGGGGCTGACAAAGGAGCAGAAGATAGAGCTTGCCAGTATATGCTTGATACAGGAGGAGGAGATATGGAGAACTTGTGAGCGAGAGACAGTTAGAGGTGTTAGACCCTCCGTACATTCTCCTGCAGTAGAGGAGTCCAGTAGGGTTGTTGAGGGTGGATAGACTCAGACAGAGAGAGGCTCTTAGTCACCTAGATATGTTCTTTTGAGCCCCTACTCTTTATTTTGATATTTTGTGTGCATTAGAGATAATGCATAGCTTTTTCGATAGGGTGTAGGTATCCCAATTTTTTAATCCAAAGGGTTTTCTTACCTGTGTTCTTTTTCCCTACGGTTATTTAATTTCTATTGAACCAACACGTTTAGGATGTTTATGTGGTATAAGTAGTATATAGTAATGATGTTTATGGCATATGTTTGTTTTTTTATTGAAAAATGATACCCACCAAATTTTTGCTTAGTTAGTCTTGATAACAACCATGCATGTTTAAATACTTGACAAGTGCTCGTTCTGATAAGTTAGGTTGAATTTTGATTGAAGAGCAAGACCTGAGAGTCTGTATTGATAGTGTAATCAATGACATGTGTGTGAGAGCTTATTTGCATGATTCATGTACTGTGTTTTAATTCAGAACTTGCCTTGTTACTCTGACTTAGATCGTAGGTTAGTTGGTTAGGAAAGGATCTTACGCCATTGTTCTTATTAGTCCGCTTAGCCTAAATGACCAACCAAATGTGTAATGTATCCCTTGATCACAATGTTTTAGCCTGATATGTACCTTTTCCTTGTAAATACCTAAGTAACCTAACCTTAATTAATGATAAACCATTAAATTGACTCTGGTCCTTCCTTGAACATTGTGCACCTTAACTAAGGCAAAAAGCCTAAGTTAAGAGTGGTTACCCATAATGGCTTTGGTTCAAAGGAAATATATTGTGCACTTCAATTAGCCAAAAGCCTAAATTGAGAGAGGTTGGTGTAAGGAGAAGTCATGAAAAATAAGGGGGAAACTAGTGATATAGAAAAAGGAGAAAAATGTTAAAAAGGATGCAAGAAAAAGAAAGAATTGTCTAATTGTTGTGATAAAAATCAAAAGAATATGAAAATACAAGGCAATGAGCTAAAAATGAAAATAAAGCACCCTAAAAAGGCTTAGAATGAGGGGGGAAATGGAGAATGTGATGACAGTGATAGGTTGGTAGGGTGAAAGAGTAAAAAATGCAGTGTCAAGGAGAACATTTATTCACTATGTTCCGTGAACATCACACAAAAGCCCCCTGAGCCTACGTTGCAAGCCTAAAAAGTCCTAAACTGATCTTAGTCCAATTAATTAAAGGTCATAGTCTTGAGTATAGGGGAAGGCATATGGTATTGATTGCAGTGTTTGAATATCTTTTGTGAGAGTGAGTGGTTTTGTGCAGCCTCAAGTAATGAATTTGAAAACACCACTATGAGAGTGAGACGAGACTTCTTTCTATGAGGGCACTTACATTACATTATTAATGTTAGACTGAGTCAGTGATTATTACTTATGAATGGTCACCTTTCTTGTCAAAGTTCCACAATCGAATATATTGATCTATACTAGTCTGTTTGACAGCTATCTGATATGTGTTTTTGAATGGTGTGGGTATTTGTGCTTGAGTTTGATATGACATTTGTCATTAGACTGAGGTTTGTGTGTTATTGTGTTGCTTATGTAGATTGAGTTTGTCTCTTGACGACAAGCAATAATTTTAAGTTGAGAGTGTTGATGTGTTGCAAAAATATAGCACTTTTGATTCTTAAAACTTGGAATTTTGTGTGTTCTCAAAGCGATGTTGTTAGATTTGATGTGTTTTTATGTTTGTTTTGTATGATTACAAGGTTAGCATATTTTTTTGGTAAAGTATATTGAAAGTACAGTTTTTGAGGATTCACGAAACCATTTACGGGTCGTGGATTATTCCACGGGTTATAGAAGGGGAGTCATAGCAAATTTTAGTGAAGGGTGATTTTCAGAAGTTTAATCTATGAGCGAGTTGATGAGTCGTAAATCATTATACAAGTCGTAGATTAGTTGTCATACCCTGAGGATTAGAGATTGGAGAGTTGCAGGAAAGTCATCAGATGAAACCCTCCACTGGACGTAGAATTTTATATGGCCCATGGAAGGGTCTCATAGAAGTCACCCTAGTTTTGAAGATAAAGTCCACGAAAACTTGACTATGGGTCGTGGAACATGTTACGACCCATAGAGTATGCCCGTAGAGCCTACCGACCTAGCTTTCCTAGTTTGAATTGGTTTTTTATTTTAAACATTATAAATAGGTTTTTAGGTTATTTTATAATAAGTTTGGCACAGAATTCGTAGTAGTTCATAGTTTTTAGTACTTTTAGTCAGAGATAAACAATATTTTGTGTTCTTAGTTCGTAATTGCAATTTCCATTGAAGAGTTGGATTATTGTGCTTAAATTCATTAGTGTAAGTGCTCAATTAAGTTATTTTTTTATCATGATTCTTGCATCTACATTAATTATGAGCAGCTAAATCCACTACTAGGGTTGTGGGAATAATGAAGAACTAACAAGGTAAAATTGGATAATTCATCATTTTTGGAAGGTGTGTATGAATGTATTAATTAACTCTCTTCGTCTAAAACTCTTTTTAACGGATGGACAATGTTAGAACTCACCTAGTGTTACTTGTTGGATCAAGGAGGTAATGAATAGAAAAAGAGAATAATTAATAGGATTCGATTAATGTTTTCTCATCTAATCAACCAAACTAGATCAAGGGAAGATTGTACTGCGACTACTCAAATTACCATTCTGTATCTACACACTAAAAAAGATTACAATTATCTGGTAATACCGAGTTAGGGAATCATTGGGAACACATCACCTTAGTTAGCTCTTCTACTGATTTTACACCACTTACTTTAGTTTAGGTTTCTTTACTCTAAATTACAAACCCCCCCCCCCCTTTGGAAGATAAGTAGGTTAATCACCCCATTTTGCAATTGAATTATTTTGGAGTCTAACTTATTCTCTATTGGTTCGACCCTAACCTTGGTTAGGCTATTTACTTGACAGTGACCACTTTATCCTTCAAAAAGGAGGTGTAGCTTGGGCGACATCAAACACCCATTTTCAGAGATGATTTGGGTTACAAGCAACCTAGCCTATTCACTTAATATCATCTCATTTAGTCCAAGTGTTTAGACCTTTTTGATAAATCGAGACTCATATTTGCACATCCCCAATATCTCCCTTAATAGTTGTTAAGTCAATTAATTAGAACTCATTAGTTGAACTCTGTTTTGACTGTTACAACCCTCTAGATCCTACAATCACTTGGTCCAACAAGTCACTTCCTCCTTGAATAACAATTCCATGTGGAATTTGACCCCAATCTCTAAAATTGGGTTATTATACTGATTACGACTGCCTTTTCTTCCTTTGAGTAGTCGGGTTGAGCGACATCCAAAATGGCATCATTGTTGGGGAACCTACATGGTCATATTAGAAGTTTTTGTTGAGCTTTGTTCTTGTAGTTAAGATGCCTTTTTTACTGTTTGTTTGTCATTTTTTTTATTGACTGTTAGGTATAATGATGGAGGATGAAGAGAGCATTCATGGAGAGAATGTTGGATACATAAACGGGATGCAAGATGTCAACTGGGATCAGGTTGGAAGCACTAGTGTTATTCGACTACCCCCGTTAGCTAGAGGATTTAATTTCTATGTAACGAGCACCATGTTACAACTCCTCTAACTAAAGGGATTGTTCGAAGGGCTCATCCACAAAGATCCTCATGAACACTTGCAGAATTTTGTTGATGTGGGTCTTCCATTCAACTTCAAGGGAGTGAATCAAGAAGCCATTCGGCTAAGGCTATTTCCTTTTTCCATCACTGGAGAGGCATTGAGGTGGCTAGAAGAGTTACCTTGCGATTCTATTACCTCTTGAGAGGAGTTGCAAAATGCATTCCTCGAATGGTTCTTTCCTCCCTCAAAGATGATAAAATTAAAAAGAAGTATTGAGAATTTAAAGCAATTAGAAAGTGAGTCGTGGCATGAAACATGGCTCTAGTTTTGGAAACTCTACTCCAAAGTCCCAACCATAGAGTTTCGGATCATATACTTTTGCAATACTTTTATGTGAGCTTTGACACAATGAACAAAAGGGTAGCTGATCAGTTGGTGCGATGAGGTTTTATGACACAAACATCCATCGAAGCTTGTAATCTCTTGGATGGAATGACAAAAATTAATCGAGCATGGTACACAAGAGATGACATGATACCTTCAATCCACAAAGGTCCTACCAAGGAGCAGCTTGCTAAAGATCGGGAGAGAGATGAGAACATAGCCAAGATGTTAACCTAGCTTGATCTTTTAACTAAGCATGTCATGGGCAGAAATAGTACGAGTGTGAATATTGTGGGAGCTACAATAGAGGTGATGTTTGAAAGTGCACCATTTGAGAGTGGCTATAACGAAAAATGTCATTACATGGGAAACCAAATGGTGGGTTCTCAGTCGGCTTTTCAAAGGCCGCCCAGGAATGAAGGTTGGAACAATAATCCTGGATGGAGGGATAGAGCATGGACTTATCAACCTCAAGTTGGGGGTTGACAGAACCATGAGAGAGTCAGGTATATTCCACCTCATGATAAGGTGAAGGTAGTGAAACCTGTGGTGAGTCAAGAAAATCTTTGAACTAAAGTTATGTTCTCCCGCATTTTGAACAAGGTGCAAGCCTCTGATAATGTTCTAAAGGAGATGAAATCTAATTTCTCTCAGTTGAGTCAAACAGTGACATCACATTAAGAATCTATTAAACAGTTGGAGACTCAACTTGGAAACATATCAGCTCATCTAAATCAGCATCCAAAAGGAGGTCTACCAAATGACATGGTAGCTAATCTAAAGGGAAGTGATCAGCAATGTTTGGCAATTGCTACACGTAGTGAAAAAGTGGTTGAAAACACTAAGTCATCCCTTATATATGGAGAAGGCTAGAATTTAATGGGAGAAAAAGAAAGTTTTGGTGTTGAAGAAGTTGAGGAGTGTTTAGTTGATGGTGAAGAGTGTGAAGCTCTTGGCAATCCCAAGAGTGAAAAATAGGAGAAAATTAGGGATGATGTTGAGAAATCCAAGAAGATGTCCCCCAAAAATTCAAATTTGGCAGTGAGGTTGAAGATGCATCAAGTCAAGGTTGATCCTTCTTTACCTCAGAGATTGAAGAAGAGGGAGGAGGATGTGAAGTTCAAAATATTCCTCTCAATGTTTAACTCTTTGTCGATAAATGTCCCACTTGTGGAGGCATTGATCGAGATGTCAGGTTATGCTAGATTCATGAAAGAGTTTGTTACAAAGAAGAAAACTCTAGAGTGTGAGAATAATGAGGTGTCTCACAATTGCAGTGTAATCTTAACACAAAGGTTGGTAGTGAAAAAGGAAGAGTTAGGTGCATTCACCATCCCGTGCACAACTGGGGCATAAAATTTTAGTCAAGCGCTATGTGACTTGGGGGAAAGTATAAATCTCATGCCCCTAGCCGTATTTTAGGAATTAGGATTGGAGACCCCTTTACCAACCATAATGCAGCTGCTAATGACTGATCGGTCTATTAAACGACCGATGGAGATTTTACATAACGTGCTGGTAAAGGTGGACAAATTTATTCTCCTTGCTAATTTCATAATCTTAGATTGTGAGGTGGATACGAATGTGTCAATTATCTTGGGAAGGTCATTCCTAACTATCGAAAGAGAATTATGGATGTTGAATATGGAGATTGTTTTCAACATATGCATAGCTCTGAAACCGGGAGATAATCCAGAGGTGTTGCCATTAATGGGGCAATCGGCAGTGACATGATAAGAAGCGGAACTATGTTGTGCCACGATGTTAACTAAGGCGCTGCTTGGGAAGCAACCCAAGGTGAGTTTGACACTTTTACTTTTTTAGTAGAATAATGGATGTTGATATATCCAGGGTTGATAGGGAGAACATAGTGGTAACTTGACATGGTAAAACAAGAAAGATCACTTGGCACATCGCCAATTTAGATTGGTGGTCTTTAATTTGATCGCAATTTTGAGTCGAGTGGTGACCTTGGAGGTATTATAAAATTAGGTGAAAAATAATTCAATCGGCATAGCACCGATTTTAGTTGGCAATGGTTAGTTTCACCACACTTCAAACTCCTCCGCTCTCAAAATTTCCACCTTCTCTCCTTTTCACTTCTTGTGCACACCACCTTCTTTACTTTGGTTTTCTTTAAGGTTTTTTACATAAAGAGTTGAGGAGTTTCATCAAAGGTCATCATTACAAGTTTCATTGTGTCTCATCGATCAAAGGTATGTTTCAGACCCTTGTTTAAGATTTTCAAAGAAAGCCATTATTGTGGTGCTGATCAGGGTTTGTAATATAAAAAATCATGCTTCAAACTTCGAAAATCATGTTGAGAAGTGAATGGGTAGGACTTAGGATTTGTTTTTGAACCCTGTGTTACAAGTGTGAATAATTTATTGTGGGTTTTTGTATTCTACTATAAATTTTTGAAATTGAGGTTGTTAATGAGTTGGGTTAGATGCATGATTAGAGGATTCCCTGCTTAATGATGGGTTATTTGTGGTTGTTCCCATTTTTGTGCTTGACATGATGCTTAAGTGTGCTCAATTGAAATTTTGTTGTGATCTTGTAAATATGTTGTTGATTTGTGCTTGCATGTTGGATTTGGCCTATGAAAGATTGAGTGATGTCATTCTTAAGGGTAAATCATCGTTTGAGTAAACATACAGTCATAGAAACTATGTGATAATGCTAGCAAATGGTTAAGCATACAATATATCTTGTGGTGAGTTAGTATGCATTTATCATCTATGTAAGACGTGATATTGTCAAATTATTAAGAAATGGATTATGGGTTACACCAGTCACAATAGGCGATGATCATTTTTACCTCCTATGTGTACTCGGTGATGCACCCAATTTACACATACACCATCTTTATTAGTTATGGTTCTTGAGGGATTGTTGTAACTTTCGACGATGGAATGTTTTCTTCATCGAGTTAATTTGGCATAGTGCAGAATGTACATCTGCATCGCCAAAAGTAACATTGATCCTAAACCTGAAACGTGTGCATTAGGTGAAGGTTTGTTTGACCACCGAATCAGTTTAGTGATTCGTCGAGTGTGATGTATAGTCTAACTGACCTGTCTATCTTCATTGTCTTTTATATAATCAAATTTTGTTCTTGATAACTTGTCAATACCTCCCACAAATACTTGGAGTGCCTCATGATACAGGAATGGGTAAACCCAAACAATAAGTCACACGTGGAGGATCTAAAGCAGCTAAGGGAGTTGTCATAGCTCCCGATAAAACAGAAAAAAGGTCTCAGCGGCCTCAAAAGGAAGTTCAAGGCAAAGGAAAAAGGAAAATGGTTGAGCAGCAAGAATCCTCTAGTGACGAAGAAACACGACTTAATACAACCTGGACAATCTCATAGGAAGAGAAAGAAAGACTTAGGCATTCTAGAAGGCCTACAGCGGAGCCTAGTCTAAAAAGGCACTAGAGTGAAGGCAGGAAAAAAGCCACCCATGATCATCTCATGTAGACATCCCAAAGGATCAGAGAAAAAACTACCCCAAGTCACCTAAACAGACTCAGAGTTGTGGGGAAACGAACAATTTTGGAGGAGAAGTAATTATCCACTGATGGGGTGATTGATAGATATACAGAGGTTTGGGAGACTATCAAATTCCACAATTTTCAGTTGTTTACCAAACCTCAGGATCCATATGTGTTGTCCATGGTCTGAGAATTTTATGAGGCCTATGACAAGGCAATTTCAAAGAACAAATATAGAGTGAAGTCATTGCTCAAACCTCTCGATGTTGTGGAAGTTTGGGGTGTGCAGGTCCCAAGTAGTCAGATTGAAATTAACGATGTCCTGGGATGCATGCATAGGGATACAAATGAGCTAGATGAAATGATTAAAGTGCAGCCCTTTGAAGACATCAAGGCATGGTTGTCCCTGATGATTGGTATCCCAGCTCCTTCGTGGTTAAAAGAAGGAGCTATCATTGAAAAGAAAGAAATGAATGTTCTGCATAGTTTTGGTTTGGTTTTATCAGCAGCAACCTAATGCCATCACAAAATGAGTCAAATTCTTTTACATGCTAAAGCGGCATTGGTTTGTTGTATCATGGAACGCTGGAGACTTAATCTTGGTATAATCATTGCTCCTGAAATTCTCACAAGGGCAAAGCAAATACAGACCTCATTGCCTTTTCCAAGCCTCATCACCACACTGTGTAAAAGGAATGGAGTCCCGAGTAATAAAAAGAAAGATGTAGAAGTGACTCCAACAGCATCAACTGATATCAAGCGGATCGAGGATTATTTTTTGAGGGATGAAGAGGATAGAGCGAAGACGAATCCAGTTGACCAAACATTGGTGATTGACATTGAAGCTCTCGAGTCCAACGCTACAGAGTTGGACACTGAGACAAGTATATCTTTCCCTCCTACTTTATCGTCCACTTCTACCCCTACTCCATCTATAGGGACATAGGCCACAGATGACCAACCTTCTCTCATAAAGGCCAATATTCTTGCTTTTAGCCGGCTGGCCAAGATTGATGATCTTCTGCCTAGACGAGTTGAGTCAGTTGTACCTAAATTAGTGAAGGGAGCCATAGACAAGGCATTAAAGCCATATGTTGAGGCTAAGGCACACAAGAAGGAGCTAAATGAGGCACATAAGTTGAGGATGGATAGGATGGAATCCATGATTGATGACCACGTAAAGGAGTTAGCCAGCTTGATGGAATGGATGTTGGCTATTGAAAAATTAGGTGGTACTGACAAGGACACTTCATCTTTGAGAGCCAACATCGACGAGTAGAAGGAAGAGGTGAAATCCCTCTGGTCCACTGACTTGAGCAAATATTTTGACAGGCTAGATGATCCTCCGCTCAAGGAGGATGTAGTTGTGATCCGGAGTGAAGGACTGAATGTAGAAGTGTTGGGTGATGGTGGTGATAAAATCAGGAAGTGGGCACCCTAGAAATTGATGAGAAGATGCTAGGGGATGCGCACATCCAAGAGGATCAGGAGGAGTTGGCTAGAGTAGAGGAAAAGATGGTGGAGGTAGTGATTGCAATCTCCGTTCTAGATCATTCCATGATTGGTACATCCAGTATAAATGTGCCTGATCCTATTAGGCCTGACATTGACCTTGAGAGTACACTGGTGGAAGAGGGCATTGATGCCCCCATGTCATCTTCTTCATCTCCATTACCACCACCATAACAGGATATGTGATTTGACAGGGGGATTCTCATACTCATTATTCTCTCTTATGCTTACCGTTTTTGTTGTCCTTTGCACATTGAGGGCAATGTTTATTTTGTTAGGAGGAGGTGAGTTTGAGGAATTTCCTATCTTCGGAATTTTTTTAGTTGTTTTGTTTTGTTGATGGTGCTATTGATGAAAATTTAGACAATTTTTATTGGGTTGTAAATAAATTTTAATTTTTGGGTTGTAATAAAGTAGTGTTTATTTTTGTTATTTCTTTTGCTTTGTATGATTGAATGGACGAATGATTTTAAATTTTGGAAAACCTCATGCATAAATGACAAGCGTGTGGATGTAATATCATATCTCTATTCCTTAGCATTATGAGCATATATGATCCATATTTTTTATTTGTATAGTATCATGGATGAGGAGCATGTACTCACTAATTAGTCCTTTCTTGATAAATCAATCCCCGAATGGATTTGAGGAATCTTGAGTTAACTATGGGAGCAATTGAGCTTGGATATGCAATGATCGAAGCCACTTTTTGAATGAAAGTCATTTTGCTTATGCGAGGTTAGTTATCTTGTTGAAAAACTTGTAGTGCATCATCTAGAACTTGCCTGGTTTGTTTTGAGGGGTAACTTGGTTGATTCCAGATTAGGAAAGGACCTTAGGCCTTCTTTGGTTCCTTCAGTCCAAATTAACTATAGTAACATCCCTTGGCAATGAAATAAATTCCTAGTGAACCCTTTTTGAGCTTTGATCCCTTCTTTGGCAGCCTTGAAGCAATGACTCATGTTTGTGAAAGACAAGTCCTTTTTGTTCCTTACTGATCCCTCCTTGAGCTTGAAAGTATAGTAGTGGCCAAAGGCTAAGTTAAGGGTGTTAGTAGGAGGAAGTAAGTGTCTTTCAGGAAAGAGTCGGGAAAAGAGGGGCAAGAATGAAAGAAAGACATCGAGGAGTCCTAGAAGAAAATGAAAATAAAAAAACTAAGAAATGGAAACATGAAAATTTAGGACCTTACAAAAAAACGATGAGAGAAAGAAGAAAAGAAAAGCCTTGTTGAAAGGGGGGACACTTAAGGTGATGAATCAAAAACAAAAGAGATGTCAAGAATGAGATGAATAAAGAAGAAACCAAAAGAACCTTTGTGCCTGAAAAGAAAATGTAGAGTTTAAGGAGGGATGAGATACTATGGACCATATGCTATCCTACCTAACCCTTACCCTACATTAAAACCCTAGTAAAAGTCCTTTAGGATCCTAGTCCGAAAGAAATTCAAGTGAACTCTGATTGAGAATAAGGGAAAGCCTATATATTGAAGTTTAAATGCTATTTCTCTTATGGGAGAGTGAGAGTTGAAGAGATCCTTTGAAAGCAATGCTATAAACTTGAGTGTTCAGGATCTTCTTTGGTGTGAGAACAAATGGTGATGTTTTTAACCAGTGATAAGCAGTTGCATGAGCAATTATGAGCATAGCCAATGTCTTAATTACTCTATCGTCATCTTTTGAGGCTTTAAAGTCACGTGAGTGGTTTGTGGAAGTTCAAAAGGGGATGACAAAGGTGAAAATGTATATGTTGCTCTTTGTGGTTCTATTTGCAAGCTTTGTTCTGGATAGATCGATGCTATATTTTCTTGAGGGCAAGCAAAGGCTTAAGTTGGGGGTGTTGATGAGTCCATATTTCAGACTCATTTTGGGGTTATATTACAAGGAAACATTTCCCTTAATGTGACATTAATTCTAACTACTAAAATATTTGCATGTGCTATGATAGGAAATGGATTTAAAAGCACGCAAATGGGCAAGACGTGGTGGAATCTTTGAGAGTGAGCAAAAGTACCAAAAGGCAGTGAAGAGAGAGATAGCGAACATTCTTGGCAATCCACTGAAGGCTCCAAGGGGATCACCTAACTATGCAATAACCAAGGTTCTCAGTCAAGGTAAGAATGTGATTAGGATCGACATCGCAAAGTATGCTCGGTGATTCGCCGAATGCATAAGCGATCGCCTAAGGTTGCAGAAGCCAAAGCCCCCGAGTACTGACAAAAAAGGCAATTTGAGGAATATTCAAACTAAAAAAATCAAAGAAAAAAGTCATCACCTAAAGTTACAGAAAATGGAGCCTTTTAAAGACACGTAGTAAAGTGGTCTAGTGCACATTTGGCGCATCGTCGGAGTGCTCGACGATGGCCGGCCTTGACCGCCGAATGACATTTTGCAGCACAAACTTTCACACATTTGCACAGAGTATATAAGCATTTTTGGAAAGGACATTGTACATCATCTTTCATTCAAATTTAGAACAATTAGTTTGTAATAGTAGTACGTAGAACCTTCTTCTTAGAGTATAAGGGAGATTAGGGTTTTAAGGAAATTGGGAATTAAATTGGAGAAGATTAGCTGGTGAGAGTCATCTAATTTGTATTCAATCTTGTCACCCATGACTTCCACAACTATAAATGGTAATCAATCTTTAATTTCTAGCATATGTGGCTAAAACCCCCATGTTGAGGTTGTTCGTTCGATGTGGGTATTTGATTTGTTGATTGGATCTGTGATATCTTGACTTATATGTAGTTGATTTGGGTGAATTTATGTCCATTCCTAGGATTACTGTAAATCTCGAGGTTGCAAACTTGGGGATTTGTTTTAGATCTTTGATTTGTATCTTAGTTGAACTTATTAGAGTGTGGAATGGATATAATGGCTGGAAACCTTATCGGGTTTCAGTTGAAGTTCATATCAGTGGACTCAATAGCCAAGGTATTGGGATTTTTACTATAACTTCTTAGGTCAAGTGTGTCCTCGACGGTCCGTGTGTGATATCCTAGCAGGTTCATGTGAAAAACCCATTTTCAGAGATGATTTGGATTATAAACGACCTAGCCTATTCACTCAATATCAACCTATGTAACCCTCAATATCTCCCTTAATAGTTGTTAAATCAATTAATTAGAACTCTTAGCTGAACTAGACGGTTTAAATTTCAAGTGCCTTATGAGCCGGTGTTAGAATGGAAGGGTGGAAATTCCGTTGTGTAGGGTAGATTTATTTCCTATCTTAAGGCCCGTAGGATGCTTGGGAAGGGATGTATTTACCATATAGTTCGGGTTAAGGATTTGGAGAGAGAATCCCCTAGGCTTGAATCAGTTCCGGTGGTGAATGAGTTTCCCGATGTGTTTCCGGAAGATTTGTCTGGTATTCCTCCCGATAGAGAAGTGGATTTTGGTATAGATCTTCTCCCGGATACTCAACCCATTTCGATTCCCCCATATCGTATGGCTCCGGCGTAATTAAAGGAGTTGAAGGATCAATTGAAAGATTTGTTGGATAAGGGGTATATTAGGCCTAGCATATCACCTTGGGGTGCTCCGGTGTTATTTGTGAG
>JBCEWC010011587.1:0-16558 GCA_038996855.1 Solanum aculeatissimum | reverse complement strand
TGCCAGTGGCATTAACCAAATAGCACCACATACCTGGTGTTCATCAATGCCATAAATAGCCAATGCATTTTGAAACTTCTTGTGTTGATCCCAAGTCCATGCTGAATTTGAGTCCATCCATGCTCCCAAGTTGATGCTGAAAATGGCCTCAAATTCAGTATGGACTTGGGAGCAACACAAGAAGTTTCAAAATACATTGGCTATTTATGACATTGATGAAATACAGGTATGTGGCGTTATTTGGTTGATGCCACTTCCAAGACTAAGGAAGAAGTAAAGTTATACTATAAGAAACTTATGGTAGAAATTATAAAGATTGAGGCTAGTCTAGTTCTGTTAGGATCGACAAGAATTAAATGTCATGCGAAAGCTAGCAAAGGAACCTTGAAAGACCATAAGTATAAAGATAAATGAGAAATATACCATAAAGAGACATAAGTATATAACGTGGTTCGATCAACCGTGCAGTGTCATCAAAAATCAAGGAGCCAAGACAGCAGTCTATGTCCCGCACCTTCCACTGGAAAAATCCAAATGGAGTAAGCAATATTCGGCAAAAAAGAAAGGCAAATTTGATAAACTTACTGGATGCTGATGAAGAAGTTAATGTCAGAACCATGGTGAGAAGATACATGGATGATGACAGATCTGCCATCTGGAGAAGAATGAGTCTTGATGAGGAAGAGGAAGAACAAAGGGACATAGCAACCAAGGAAAAAAATCTTACTCGGTTCAAGGACTGACGGAAAGGGAGAACATCTGAAGGAGATTGAAAGCCACTTACTAGAAGGATGAGGAAGAACACTGATTTTCAGATGGAGGAGAACATCGAAACGTCTTTGGAAAGTAATCCGGTCAGGACAATTGAAGGGTCTAGAATGGAGATATTTGTATTGGGCGTAGGGCAGGTTGATCTTTTTAGTAGTTGGGCTAAGGGTTTTTCTTTTAACAGATTTGGTAGAGGACATGTAATATATTTTATTTAGCTTTAGCAATAAAACGAGTCTTGAACTTCAATTTTAATATAAACAAACTGACAAAACTAAGGATGAGGAGAATTTGGATAAGGGTAGAAGAAGTGGTTTAGGTAAAACATAACTTTGGTAAGAAGTGAATAAATAGAAGAAGTGGTTTAAGTAAAATACAACTTTGGTAAGAAGTGAATAAATAGAAGGAACTGACCAAACTAAGAAGGCAACTCCTACGGAGAAAAACATTGGCATATTATCTAAGGGTGCTACTTGGTGTTCAAAGATGCTGAATGTGGAACAAGGTTCTTCTACACTGTTTGTCTAAGAGTTGTAGATTTTCAATTTTAGGAGTTCTGCTTAAATTGTAAAATTAATGTAATCTTAGTTCAGTGATCTATAAACTGAAATAGGTAGTTTTCTTCAAGTTAGGGAACTCGAACACACCGAAAAACACATACCTTGGGAGGTTCTGTAGTTTTAGGAATTAAAGTTTATAATTCCTTAGATTACTTAGGTTTGTAATCGGATGTTGTAAGGCTCATTGAAATCTGGTGAAGATTGGGAGTACATCCTGTAGAGGTGCAGATCGTGGTTTTGCACTATTTCTGAGCAGGTGGTTCCATATAAAAATTAGTGTATTCTTCATTACTATTTTTACTATTTTCCTTAAATACATTAGGCTACTTGTTTCACTTAGGCAAACAATTAGGATATTTTAACACAGATATATTAGGTCGTGGAGAATAAAACATTAGTATTCAATAATATTTTCTAAAAAAATTTGAATTTTTTTTATCCCCCTACCCACCCCCGCCTTTAGGCCCCTGCCCCCAAACCTAACCAAAAAAGTAATTTATTTTTTTAAAAAAGTTCTTAAATCTTTTTACCCCTACCTCCGCTCCTTCGCAACCCCCCCCCCCCCCTTTTATTATTTTAAGAAGAAAATCTTAAATTTCTTTACCTCTCCCTCTCCCCCACCCCAACCCCACCTCAAGCGCCCACCACCCTATCAAAAAAGAATGTAAAATAAATAATTTTTTACCCCCAGCCCCCTGCTTCCACGAGCGCCCTCCCCTATCCAAAAGAGAATGTTAAAAAATATTTAATTTGTTTTTCTCTAAAAAAATTCTTAATTTTTTTTTATCACCCCCAACCACTCCTAATAAAAAAATCATTTATTTTTTAAGAAAAATTCAAAAAAAACTTGCTTATCCCATCACAGTATAAGGTAAGATTCCAGGAGCTCTCTTAGTACACTACAACTATTCTGCCTACTGAGGAGGAGCGAATTCATTACTTTGTGCGAGGATTGAGGCCTTAGTTGAGGATGGGTACACATGCATTAATGACTTTAGGTCAGTCATTTCTGGATATTGTTGATCATGCTCATTCCTTGGAGCAGATTAGTCACGAGGCCCAAGAGGGCAACGACAAGTAGGCTAAATGTGAGAGATATTTTAGCGGATCCTAATTGAGGTTTTGTATGCCAAGAGAGAGACCTCAGAGAAGAGGTCAGCAGGGTCATACTAGTGGGCCATACAGGGGATCATTGCAGGCCTCCGAGGGTGGCCATTAGGGCCTACGTACTTCCAGATGAGGTGGTTTCTTTTACTCTTTCAGGAATAGATAGAGGGAGAGTGACTCGTCTTTATTAGAGCCAATTGGGTCATCTTTTGCTAGTATTCAGGCTTGCCGGGTATCTAGATCATAATTGTAAAGACAGGGCTATTTTGGGTGTGGGGCACTAGACCATTAGCTTAGAGACTATTCAGAGCTCTAAGAAGCACTTGTCGCTCTACAACCCACTAGGTTAGCTCCTTTACCAGGTGGCAAAGGCAGGGGTCAGGACAAAGGTCACAGGGATGACCAGTACACATATCGTGGGGACTAGCAAAACTTATAATAGGGTTCTAGAGGTCTTGTCAGAGGTGGTAGAGCCAAGGAAAGAGGTGGCGCTCGAAGAGGAGGTTATTAGGGACACTTTTATGCCGCTTCAGCATGGACAGAGGCCAAGGCCATGGATGAGGCCATCACAGATATGCTTACTGTATGCAATCAGTCAACTTCAACATTATTTGATCCAGGTTCCACGTTCTCTTATTTGTCAATATATTATGCTCCCCACTTAGGTATGACTCCTAAGCCTCTATCCTCCTAGGTTCGGGTATCAACCCCAGTGAGGGATTTACTTGTGGTAGGTCGGGTATATAGAGGTTGTATGATTATTCTTCAGGGTTTTGATATCTAGTTTGATTTGATACTACTCAATATGATGGATTTTAATATTATTTTAGGAATAGATTTGTTGGACCTATATCATGCCATATTAGATTGTTATGCCAAGACTGTCACCTTGGTGATACCGAGGATGTCTCTAGTAGTTTGGTAGGGGTCCATGAGTCGGGTTCTGACGGGTATTATATCATATATTTAGGCTAAGAGATTGATATCTGCAGGGGTGTTTGACTTATTTAGCCAATATCCATGATGTGACAACTAAGACTTCTACTACGGAGTCAGTACCAGTTATATGTAAGTTTCTTGATGTATTTCTAGCAGATTTGTCTGGGTTGCCACTTGAGCTAGAGGTTAATTTTTTGATAGAGGTGGAGTCGACCACTAAGCCTATATCTATTCTCTCATACCAAATGGCTCCTAAAGAGCTTAAGGAGCTTAGTGCAAAACTTCAGTGTTTGTTAGACATGGATTTATTTGGCAGAGTGTTTCTCCCGGAGACATTAGACACAGGATTTATATGGACGATTATTTCTCTCTTAGGATCCCCTGTATTATTTATGACAAAGAAATATAGGACTTTCTAAATTATATTGACTATCGATAGTTGAATAAGGTAAGTGTTACCCTCTGCTGCATATTGATGATCTTTTTGACCGGTTATAGAGGGAAAAATGTTTCCTAAGATTGTTATGAGATCGAGGTACCACTAGTTGAGGATTCGGGTAGAGGAAATTTAGAAGATTGCCTTTTGGACCTGGTATAGGCATTGTATGTTCCTAGTCATGCCATTTGGACTGACTAATGCCCCTGCAACATTTATAGACCTAATGACTTGGGTATTTTAGTTGTATTTTGACGCTTTAGTCATGGTCATTATTGATTATATTCTGATGTATTCACAGAGTCGAGAGCAACAAGCCCAACATATCAGTATTGCGCTACAAACACTAAGGGATCAGAAGTTGTATGCTAAGTTTTCTAAGTGTAAGTTTTGGATGGAGTCTGTGACTTTCTTGAGGCATGTGGTGTCTAGCGAGGGTATCAGGGTGGATCTGGCTAAGTTGAGGTGATTCCTGGTTGGCCTAGGCCTACTTCAGTATTGGATATTCACAGCTATTTTAGGTTAGTGGGGTATTACATATGGTTTTTTAAGGGTTTCTCCACTGTTGTCACTCTCCACCATTGCCTCTCCCTTTGACTCAATTTACTCACCAGGGTGTGCCATTTGTGTGGTCCGACGAGTGTGAGGCCTGCTTCTCAAGGGTGAAGAAGTTGTTGATTACTACTCTTGTTCTGATGAGGAAGATAACTTTGTGGTATATTGTGATGCCTTCTATATCACGTTGGGTTGTGTATTGATGTAGTGAGGTCAGCTTATTGCGTATGCTTCTCACCAATTACGATCCCACGAGCATAACTACACTATGTACGAGTTAGAGTTGGCAGTAGTAATGTTTGGACTCAAGATCTTGAGGCATTATTTGTATGACATGCATTGTGATATTTATACAGACCATATGAGTTTACAGTACATTATGACTCAGTGAACTTGAGTTCCCTCCAGACAAGATGGATAGAGTTGTTGGCTGACTATGATATTTCTATTTTAACCAACTGGGCAAGGAAAACATAGTAGTGAATGCCTTGATTCGGAAGGCAGTGAGTATGAACAGCCTAGCATACCTGACAGTAAAGGAGCAACTATTAGATATGGATATCCAGTCTATGGCTAATAGGTTAGTTCGTTTGGATGTTATCGATTCTAGTCAGGTATTGGACATCATTAGGGCCTAGTCTTCATTAATTGATCAGATTCGGGCATAATAGTTTGAGAATGAGTCATTAGTGGGTCTCCGAGATAGAGTATTATAGGGGGTTGGTGATCAGATTGCAGTTCATTCAGATGGGATCCTCATATTTGATGGTCGGTTATGCACTCCTAGAGTGGGGAATTTGATACAGTTGATTCTGCAGGAGGCATGTGATTTCTAATATTTTATTCATCTAGGTATAACTAAGATGTACCAATATTTGATAGAACATTACTGGTGGGATGGTATGAAGAGAGATATTGCCTATTATGTGTCATGTTGCCTCAATTTCCAGAAGGTAAAGGCTGAGCACCAGTGACTTAGTGGGACACTTCACCGGTTACCCATTCTCGAGTGGAATTGGGCATGTGTCACTATGGACTTTGTTATGGGGCTCCCTCGTATGTCAAAGGGTTATGACAATATTTAGGTTATAGTTGATTGGTTGACTAAGTTTGCAACCTTCCTTCCGGTCCGTTCTACCTTTGGTGCTGAGTGGTTAGCCCATATTTACATTCAAGAGATAGTCTAATCACATGGGATGCCCATATATATCATATTGGATCGAGGGTCACTGTTCACCTCTAGCTTTTGGAGAGCATTTCAGTGAGATTTAGGCACCTGAGTTGACTTGAGCACAATATTTCACCCGAGGTTGATGGCCAATCCGAGTGTACTATATAGGTTCTAGGGGACATGTTACGAGCTTGTGTCTTAGAGTTTGGGGGTCAGTGGGACTAGTTTTGACTATTAGCTTAGTTTTCCTATAATAACAGCTATCACACCATCATTCAAATAGATCCGATATGAGGCCTTGTATGGTCGACGATGTCGTACTTCAATCGGGTGGTTTGAGTCTATAGAGCTGAGTCCGTATAATACATATTTGTTGCAGGATTCCCTAGCCAAGGTTCAGGTTATATAGGATAGACTAAGGGTAAGTCAGAATCGATACCAAAGTTATGCTGACCACAGACATCAGTTCTTGCAGTTTGAGGTTGGAGACCAAGTATTCCTGAGGGTGTCGCCCATGAAAGGGGTCAGGTGGTTTGGGAGATGGGGGAAGTTGAGCCCACTGAATATTGGGATTTTTAAGATCTTGAGACAGTTTGGGTTGTGGCTTATGAGTTGGCCCTGCCTCTAACTTATTCTGCCATACATCTCGTATTCCATGTGTTAATATTGCATCAGTAAATTTTAGACGAATCGCTATGCTATAGTATGATTCATTTGAGTTAGATGATCATCTAACATTTGTTAAGAAGCCAGTGGACATTCTAGCTAGGAATACGAGATAGTTGTGCTTTAGGGTTATACCGATGGTTAAGGTTCAGTGGCGTCACCGTCCGATTGAGGAGGCTACCTGAGAGATGGAGGCACAAATACAGAAGCAGTACCCTGTCCTATTTGAGCTATCAGGTATGTTTTTACTTTATTAGTGGAGGATGTTGTAATGACCCTCTAGGTCATTTCTGCATTTCTGTGGTATTTCTACTTATTCGATCTTGTGTATAGTAACCCCAAACCTTTTATAACCTACTGGGGTTGTCAAAATGGTTATGGGTTGAATTGGTTGTGAAATGAGCAAGTTTGTGAGTTAATGAGAAGTTATAGTTGTAAAAAATTATATTTTTGTCAAAAACCCTAGCAAATGGCCTCAGAATGGGATTCTGGTGGTTCCATCAATTTTGAAACAACCAATTTAGATTAGGAGGGTGGTTGGTCCGAGGGTGGAGGTCCCAATATGAATTTGAGCGAAAAGTTGCAAAATGGGTTTCACTAGAAATTAAAACGTGCTCAAAATGGAAATCTCATGGCGTGGTCAACTCCGAAACGTCAAAAATAGTCTAGAACAATCCTTCATCAGTTGACAGGGGCTTCCGGTTGCATTTTGGCCCCCTCAGTTCTTTTAACTAAAATTAGCCGAAAAGAAGTAAGACCCTTATTGTTCCATAGGGTGCTCCATTGGGAATTTTGACTACACTGTTGGATCTGAAACATCAAAATCCAGGTGGTTGCACTATTGTTTTGCGTAAAATTGATATTGGACAGCCTGGGAATGCCCCGAGAATGTTTTTGCAATTGTTGATGCAACACCAGAAAAATAACCCTCTGCGTTCGCAGAGGGTTTGGGCGCATTTGTAGAATGGTAAGGGCTAGAGCTCTACATTCGCGGAGCCTCAGGCATGTTTGCAGAGGCTTGGAATGTGCTAAGACACCACGTTTATGGCCCAAGGCCCACATTCGTCATGGCCAAATGGGGGCAGTGCCTGGCCTATTTAAGGTCAGTCGTGATAGCTCTTTTCCCCAACTTCACATTGAGATCGATTTTGATCCGGAGCTCCAATTTTGAGGATTCAAAAGCCTACCTGAGTTGGATTTTTGCAAGGAACGCTATGGTGGTGTTGGATTTCGATTTCAACACATATTTTGAGGTAAAACACTATTTTAACTAATTATGTTCTCAGAATGTGTGAAAACTTTATGTTGTGATAGCTTGGCCGATTCTTGATGGAATTAAGTAATATTTGGGTATAAGCTACTCTAATCTTTGAGGGGAACACCACGATATAATCAGTTTCTGATAAATTTAGTTCTCTTTAAAATTTGTGTTGGTATGTTGCCTAATGCTATTGAGATATAATGTCTGTAAGGTTGTTCATCAATTTTATGCCATACTGTGACTTAGTTCTTGTGTAGATACTTGTGATAGAGATATAGTTGCCCTGCCTTACTCTCATTATTTGTGGTTGACAAGATCATAATGAAATTGGCCCTGTTAGTCCTAGTTTTGCACTGGTTGGTGACATGTACATATATATACTCTTGTATACTATTGTTAGCTGCTATATACTGGTTTCTCTGTATTGGAGGTTGGAGTTATATGTCATTATCATGGGAAAGTGATGGTATGCGTGATTGGAGGTGTAGGATTCTTGTCTTGAGGGACGATATAACCTTGGAGATTCAAATCAAAACAGACTTAGGAGGGGTTGACTGTTCCTATGCTCTGAGACATAGATAACGCACCCTATGATCTATAGTCTCTGGTGTCCATGTTCGAGTGTCTGAGACTAAGACCTAGGTGATGCGCCTCATAGTTCAAGTCTTTGGTGGCCACATCCGAGTGTCTGAGGCCCGGGTGCCGATTCTAAAGAGGTCTAAACACCTGCTTATATTTTGGGTCTGGGACCCCATTTACTACACTTAGGAGCTAGGCCCCATTGATTGATATTTCAAGTTAGGGACCCTATCAGTTATGCCCAAGGGATTCTTTTCCCGCAGAAGATTTGTCCCATCATTATGTATGTATATACTTGGATCAGGTGTCACTTTCGAAAATAAGGTCAGAGACCTAGCTAATATATGATGTTTTCCGATTGATTACCCATGGATCCGCACACTTATACATACATTGATTGTGTGTGGGTGTACGTTTTGGGCTTATAAGGGTTTAGGGGGCATTCAAACGTAGATGTTAGGGGCCCTTAAAACCACGTACAACTTAACCCCTTGATCCTGTGATGTTGAAAGTTGGGTTCTATGGTGATTCTATTGGGTTCAGTGATGTTTTGTCAATTAGCTTATGAGTGACTGCACTTTTTGGGCTTATAGCAGCCCAATTGGCATACAATCATAGATACTAGGACCTTGCACCTACATAGAGAGCTATGCCTCAGTTTAGTTGCGGTTTATGTATTTTTCGAACACGTTTACTCCTTGGTCTGAGTTCGATTTACTAGATTTGTTGTAGTTACCTATATTTGAGCTTCTATATGTGCATTATTTCACTCAGTCGGCCAATGATGCCTATTGGGTGCCTTTTTCTTGTACTCACCCCCTACTTTATGCATCTTCCCATAGTCCAGGTCTAGGTTCTAGCCACGGATATTGAGTTTTGGGGGATTCAGAAGCGCTCAGGAGACTTTTGGTGAGCACTAGCATCTCTAACTACTTCACTGTCTCCTTCCCTCTTGATGATCATTTTTTGTACCCAAAGTTTAGCCTCGTACAATAGTGGCTTGTATTTATGTGAGCACTCCTGGTTTGTATATTATGACTATTGTTATATATATGTATTGGTATGTACTTGTGTCTATTATAGCTTAATACAGTTGATTCCCTGGTAGGTCATGGTTGTTTATATTGCTATATTGGTTATGTTTGTGACTAGAGAGCTAGGATAAGTACCCTGGGGTTGGGTAATTGGCTTTCTTGTGGATGGGATCATAGGCGTCATCTTGATCGGGACCAGGTCATGACACTTATACTTTATTGATTGAGTCCTGTGTCTCGTCTAAATATTGGGTTGAAACTTTGTCTATTGTTGTCTATTTAATTAATAGGCTGCCATCTAAAGTGTTTAACCTTGACCCATATTATTGTCTTTATCATCTAAATCCCAACTATGACAATTTTCATACATTTGGTTATGTTTGTTTTGTGTATCTTCCTCCTTTTTAACGCAATAAACTTTCAGTTCAATCTACTAAATGTGCTTTCATGAGTTATAGTACTTCACAAAAAGGTTTTATTTGCTATGATCCAAGATCTAACAAATTTTGTATTTTTAGAAATGTTGTTTTCATTGAGAATCAATATATCTTTCTTATTCATTTTGAGTCATCTTCTATTTCTCTTCTTTCTACTTTTGAAGATTTGTCTTCTTGTTCTTCTTCTAAGCGATTCAAACCTGGAATTGTGTATGAATGACATCGTCCAACTTTATCTCATTCCAAAATTGATTTGACACTTGAGACTGCTCTTTAACTAGAATCTAAGATTTCTTCAAGTCCTATTCTTCTTGAGCCTCTTCAGTGATCTACCAAAGTATCTCGTACTCTTAAATGGTGTGGTTTCTCCTTTATATTGTAATGACCTGGTTGGTCATTTTTTGCTTTATTTGTAAAACTTACTATTTTACCCTTTTATAAGTTACTTCGGGTCTATTTTGAACTATTTGCATTATTGGAACTGAAATCCAAAGTTTTAAAATAGAAAATTTGAGTTTTGGCACTTTTTGAAAGCTTAAGTTATTAAAAAGATGAGTTTTTGTACCATTCTGAGTTTTTGGTGTTGGTTCGAAGATCCATCAATTTTATTATCTCCATAATGTTAAAATTAGTCTATAAGAAGTTACAGAACTGAATTCAGAGTTAAAATAAGGTTTTTAGGCCCAAAGTTGTGATTTTAGTCATTTCTGGGAACAAAGTTTGACTTTGGTCAACATTTGGACTTTGGAAGCTCGAATTGGAATTTTCATAGTTCCAATAGTTTCAGATGGTGAAACTGACGCTAGAAATGATCTCGTAATATTTTTCTAAGTTGCCAAGGGCAGTTTTGGTATTTTGAGTTTTAAACTAGTTTCATCGAGTTGCATTTGTAAATGTGGTGAGGAGGCCTTGAAATTGATTTTCGATGATTCTAATTAGTCTGGATCATTATTTCTGGTATGGATACATATAATGTTTTGAAATTATGAGTTTAGATAAGTTTCGAGGGTCCGTTCTAAGTAGGGAATTGAACTTTGTTTGTTGGTTTTGCTGATATCTGGTGCAGGTGCTTTTCTTCTCCGCATTCTCAGAAAATCCTCCACGTTCATGGAGGTCTGGGTTTTTGTTACCCTCCGCGTTCGCAGAGGATCGATCTGCGTTTGCAAAGTGCGCACATGTGTGACCCCCTCTCCTGGTTACTCTCCGCATTTGTGGGTTGGTCTCCGCGATCACGGAGGTAATTTTACTTAGTCGTCTCTGCGTTCGCAGGACCCCACCCGCGTTCACAAAATACTTTTGTGACTAAACAGTGTTAATAATAGATAAACACCATTTTTAATCCATTTTTGAACTTTCAAGTGTTTTGAGGCAATTTCTAAGAAAGGTTTTTGAAGATATTTCTTGGGTAAGTGTTTTAACATTATATAAATTATTTTCCATAAGTTTCATCTTGATTTCATCCTAAATTCTATGATTTTAGATGTCCAAAATTGGGGATTTTTAGACTATGATTTCTAAACTTTGGATATCGACTTCTCACTCGTTTTAAACTTGATTTTAGTGAGTTTTCACCCACGGACTCCATTTTTTTAGTAGAACTTGATTTTAAAGTCAATTTTTAGATTTGGAAACTTTGAAATTTAGCCCTAAAATTGATCACTTTTCCCATAAGCCTAATTGATGCTAATGTGGGTATCAAAATACTCCCCTTGATGCGTAGTATCTGATTTTGATAGTGGTTGGTCAATTTGAGGATCGTTTGGAGGGTTGAGTTGATTTAAGGCTTGTTCAGGTGTGGTTTTAGCATTGAGGTAGGTTCAGCTAACCTTGTTGGAACTGAATTTCAGTTATTGATCATGTTTAAGTAGTAATTGTGAGATATAGACCGAATCATGAGTAATTGTGTTGATGGGATAAGATGTTGATGGAAATGTGATTTCGATTAAACGAAATTGTGAGTAATTGAGATACTATTGTTAATCTGAGATGAAAAATTGGTGGATTGAAATTCTATGAGATGTTGTTATGATAACTGAGGCTTATGATGCTATCTAAGGAAAAGTAGCCGTAATTTGATGGTTAAGGAGACACTGTGATAAGCATGCATATATCTATATTGTGGAAGAGTAAGATCCGCTACTGATGATACGTGTATTTCTAGGACATAATGATGATCGGTTATATTGTGGGGATGAGTGAGGTTTGATAATTTTTCTTTATTTTGGTATATTTGATCTTTGATATGGATGCATCTACTTGAGATATTATGATAAATTATGACACATTATGATACATTTATTATGATTATGCATATATTTGAGTGGATATCATTACCTTGTGATGTATTATGCTGCATTGTATCACCCCTTGACCTGAGTAGGAGGCAAGGGGTAGCATGTTCCACAATTGTACCACCCCTTTGACCTAGGTAGAAGGCAAGGGTGAGATCCATATTTGTGCATCCCTTGACGCAGGCAGGTGGCAAGGTTGAGACTTTATAACTTCCCTTGACCACAGGTAGGTGGCAAGGTTGAGACATACCTGATATATGAATTGATGAGACTTCATATATTGTGCATATATATTGTTTTTGGTGTTGTGATACTGGACATATGGGAGATCTCATAAGACTTGATGTATATTGTTTTTGTGTACTAACACTTTTTGGATGCAGGTGTAGAATTCTCCTTTATTACATACTTGTTCAATTTCTTTTACGCAGTTGGTTGAACCTACTATGTACATTTCGGTGTACTCACCCCTACTTTGTCTCCTCCATGCAGATCGAGCACAGAGATCCACACAGGGTAGTTGACTCACTCTTAGTGAGCATATTCTGCATCCATCCAATCCTACCGGTGAGGCTTATGACTTTGAGTTGTTGTGGATATTTGGGATTATCTTTACTGCTTTCTTCTAGACTTGTATCAGACGCTATAAGATAGTCTTGTATTTCATTTTGAGACAATTGTATTTATCTTTCGCACTACTGTAGATGTTCTTGTCCTCATAGGTCTAGGTTTTAGGATATTTGATGTTATGTTGTGTCAGTTTCTACTTTATTTCATTCCTCCTTAATCACGATCTATTTTGGGTCGAGACATACATTATCCACCATCTCTATTCCAACAGGTTATGCACAATCCTCCAAGCTTGAATGCTGGCAGAAAGCAATGAAGGAAGAACTTTTGGCACTTAAAGAAAATAACACATGGGACATTGTTTCTTGTCCTTCAAATGTCCATCCAACCAGATGTAAATGGGTTTATTCAATTAAACTTCATTCTGATAGAACTCTTGTTCAGTACAAAGCTCGATTAGTGGTACTTGGTAACAAGTAGGAGTGTGGTATAGACTATGAGGAGACTTTTGCACTAGTAGCAAAAATAACTATGGTGCGAACAATTATTGCCATTGTTGCGCCATAAAATTAGCCACTTCATCAAATGGATGTAAAAATATTTTTCTCCATGGTGATCTCAAAAAAGATATTTATATGAAACCTCCACCTAGTTTATTTTCATCACCTGCATCAAAGATTTGCAAATTGAAACGGTCTTTGTATGAATTAAAACAAGCTCCCCAGGCTTGGTTTGACAAGTTTCGATCTACTTTGCGTCAGTTCTCTTTTGAACAGAGTAAATATGACTCATCTTTGTTTCTTTGGAAAACATCTATTGGTTGTGTTCTTCTTTTGGTATATGTAGGTGATATTATTATCACTGGAACTGATTCTTCATTAATTTCTAACCTCCACCAGCTTAAGGATTCTTTTCATATGAAAGATCTTGGTACTCTTACATATTTTTTGGGTTTGAAAGTTCATTGTGATTCTTTAGGTGTGTTCTTAAACTAACTTAAACTAACATAAATATACTCAGGACTTGATTGCTTTGACAAGTATTCAAGCATCTTCTTCCATAGATACTCCAATGGAATTAAAGGTGAAGTATGATCGTGATGAAGGAGATCATCTTCCTGATCCAACTTTGTATCAATAATTTGTTAGGAGCCTAAATTATCTTACTATTGCTCGACCTGATATCTCTTTTGTAGTTCAACAAGTCAAACAATTCATGCAAGCTCCTCGTCATCCACATTTGGTGGTTGTTCGTCATATCATTCAATACCTCTTAGGAATATCTACTAGTGGATTATTCTTTCCTAGTGGTTCTCTATTCAGCTTAATGTATTTATTGATACTAATTGGGTTGGTTGTCCCGATACTCATTTCTTTGTCACATGTTGGTGCATATTTCTAGGAGATTCCTTGATATCTTGGAAGAGCAAGAAGCAAGATCATGTTTTAAAATCCTAAACAGAGTCTGAATATCGAGCAATGTCTCCAACTTGCTATGATATTATTTGGCATTATGGTTTATTGATAGAAATTGGATTTCCTCAATTTAGTCCTACCCCTCTTCGCACTGACAACACAAGCTCCATTCAAATTGCTACAAATCTGATTTATCATGAAAGAACCAAACATATTGAAGTGGACTATAATTCTATTAAAGAAGATGTTGATGAAAGAGTTATTACCCTTCCACATATATCCAGTGATCTTCAGATAGATGACATGTTTACCAAGTCAATGGCACAACGATGCTATCGATTTCTAGTTGGCAAATTGATATTTTTTGATCCACCAACATCAATTTGAGGGGGGATATTAGCATAATGGAAAGATCATAGGATATCCTATATGATCTACATTTAGTGTAGAATATTGTGTAGCATTAGTTGCAGAATATATACAAGAGATATTCTAGATGCAACATTTAGTGTAGAATATTGTGTAGCATTAGTTGTGGAATATATGCAAGTGATATTTTAGATGCTACATTTAGTGTGAAATATTGTGTAGTATTAGTTGTAGAATATTATGCACATTAATTTGTAGGATTTACATTAAGGATATAATATTTTCTCTTGTGTATAAATATTGATGTATTCTTATTTATTTGAATCAATGAATTGAGACAATCATTCCTTAGTTTCTCTTGTGTTTTATCTGTTCTTGACAACATGGAGTCATGTTCCCAGGAAAACTGGTACGGATATAGCCAGCTCGAAATGGGTGTCTAAATGAAAAGGTACAACATGCGATTTTTAACATGATGGACAACTCACAAATCATGAATTAATGGTGAATGATTGATTGTAGGACATATTATTTTATTTTATTTTAATATGTTTTTTTAGTAATAAGATTTGTATTCATTGTGTTAAGATTGCTTTATATACTGTTGATATATAACATGCCATATACTTCCACTTGCATACGCTATTAACGACTCAAGAAATGATACATCATGGACATGGTTTTTTGAGAAATTTAAAGTTGCTTTCGGAGAATGGAAAAATATATGTTTTTCTCTGATAGAAATGAAAGCATATGGAAAGGATCTTCGCGAATGTACCCCTATAAGCCTCATCAAGCATGTATCTGATATTTGTGGACAAATGTTCTAAAGAAGTGTCGCAAAAATGCCAAAGAGGTCAAAAAGCTTTTCTTTGCAATGGCTAAAGAGTACACACTCTAAGAGTTTGAGGAATAAATGAGGAGAGTGGATGCAATTGACCAAAAACTGAGGTGTTATTTGTTTGAAGTAGCATATGAGAAATGGTCAAGGGCTCTTTCAACTATCAATCGAGCATGGACTATGACTTCAAACATAGACGTGTCATGACTCGAAAATGGGGCTTAGATATGACCTGGCGAAGGAGAACCCGAAAGTCCTCGATCAAGCCATCATAGCATCATTACTCACATTATCGGTTCGAAAGTGCGGGAAAGTAAACACATAACACATAAATCTAGGGGAAACGAGGCTTTGGACTCAAGCTCTAGAGATGTTTCTGGGAATGGGACGAACATGAATCACATAACACATAACAAGTATTTCTAATGGGCGGGTAAGTAGGACTCAAGCTATGGGGGCACACCGGGATTATGGGACTTTCCACATAAGCACATTCCCAACATTCACAAGTCCAAGCATGATCATAAGCATAACCGAAACATCATTCTTATAGCCAAATCTCAATAGTCATAAAAACTCATCAAAACGTAATACAATGTGCAAGAGTCTAACATTTCCAACATAGCCTCTACATAAGATAGAGCGGGATCTCGACATAATCCGGGCTCACCCTCAAGTCATAAAGTAAGGAAACATAGGTAAAGAAATAGGTAGATGAAATGGGATATTGCCCATGGAACATAGGGCTCACCACAAGCAAAACTTGAAATCTCGATTAGCAGTCTAGCGGAGGATGAAAGTCACCTTCAATCCCTACATGGTTAGAACATGTAGACAAAGAGTACGGGTTAGCACAATAAAGCACTAAGTCTGCGAGCATGGAAATGTTTATGCACATGAACCTATGGACAACCTAGATGGCAAGGGAACATACATAGAAAGAGAATATAAGGAAGGATAGTATATCAATATGCCATGCTAATCATGATGCATGAAATTCCATAATGCTTATAGTTATAAAGGGGATGGAACCATAACCGACATCCAAACTCATGTGAACTACAACATGAACTTTCTCGATGAGGCCTTCCATTGGATCGGAGAAGATTAATTGCCAAAGGTAATCTACACCACACCTTACGGGCCTCCCATTTCGGTGTGATGGACACCTTCTTTATGACCTGGTTATTCCGGAAGGATTTACATAACATAGCATATCATATCATATCAAAGCATACCTTAAGAGCCTCCCATTTTCGTAGCATACCTACGTTGGCACATAGTTTCGGTAAAGGAGTTGGACCTTAGGGATAGCCCACTTACTACCCCAATTCTTCTCAGTATTAAGTCGTCATCCCACAAGAATAAAAATACATATGTATTCTTTAAAATGGAGCTTGACACTTGAACATCAAACCATGCATACTTGGGCTTAAAAGCCAAAATCACTTTCATTACTCTCTTGCATACTTAACAAGAGTTAAACACATTTCATAATCATGCTTTATTGGGCTAAAAAGCCAAATACACTTTCATGTCAAACTTCATGCATAAGAGTA
>JBCEWC010011586.1:0-16558 GCA_038996855.1 Solanum aculeatissimum | reverse complement strand
GTATATGCATATTCTGGGGTTAAAATGGAGAAGTTATATCTTTTCAGATCTATCGATGCCTCTTAAATTTTGCTTTCTCTTCTGTAAATTCTTTTGTAGTCTTGTTTGTAATAATTTAACTTTTTACTGTTTCTCTTGATCTTAAAATTCCCCTGCCGTTTCGGTATCATGTGCTATATTCACTGAACTGTTAGGCTAGTACTGAAACTGTTGCTTGTATTTGCCTTTTGCTCGCCAACATAACATTTCTATTATATTGGCATCATAACAGTAATTGGTTTTTGATGGATGTTCTATTATCATCCATTCCTGAAAACTACATTCTTTCTGAAGTGTTTCTGTCTCTAAGAAATAAATTTTTGGTGTTTAGATGTTCTACTAATTATACTGTTGAAATCCCCTTCCTTTCTAGTGGTTTTCTATCTTTTTCTATATATAAAAAAATGATATCTGGGAATTACATGTTCTGGGCTTAAACTTAAGACATGCTTGTCCAGTGGGCTGAGGTTTTGTCTGCAGATGCTTTCTCTGCTTTTGAGGATGTTGGACTAGAAAACGAGAAGGTAAACTTTGGAACTTTTGGTTCAGCAATCTTTAGTCGTATTTTTCACCATTCAACTAACAGTGGTTTTAACTTTGAGCAGGCTGTAAAAGAAACAGGCCAGAGATTCAGGGAGACTGTTCTTGCTCTTGGAGGTGGAAAGGATCCTCTGGAGGTAGGGACTATAATCATGCCAATGCCTTCTAATGTTTGCTCATTTTTTCGTGTGCATCATTTTATTTAGCCTTGGCTTCTGATGCATTAATCACTATCAGCAGTTCTGCCATCTCTCGTCTGATTTACATTTCAGCTTGCCAAGTCTGATAATTTTTGGATGCATATGCAGGTTTTCGTTCAATTTAGAGGCCGGGAACCTTCTCCAGAACCACTGCTTAGGCATAATGGCCTACTGCCAGTTACCACCTCTGCATGAGATCATTATAGAACCTTCTACCATCTTGATGCCCATTTAAAGGCCTTTAGAGACATTTGATGCTGTTTCAGGTTTTTGAGGAGACTGACATCAAGATGCAACTGTAATTGTTTTTTTACAGCATTATATAGTTTTAACTTTACAACAAGCATTGTTACCGAGGATTGGATAATGGATTGTAGTATGTGATGTACTGCACAAGTTTATGCATTATCTCATCAATCCTCTTTGCCATACACTAGTAAACATTTCTTTTTCACTTCTCTCAAATAGTCAAATGAATTATTTCACTAAAAAGTTACCATGGTAATTGTTTCCCTGCTGAAAAGTTTTTGTTTCCTCCCTATAATGGTAAAAGAAATAATAATAATTTTTTTTTATTGGCAAATGCAATAAATGCTGGTTTTGCATGCTATTGATTTAGTCAAGTTCCCTGAATGTATTTTACTATGCAACTGAAATACTGTAAAAAGATGCCCACAGTGCAAACTGCAGTTGGGGTTGGTCGTATTGACATACAACATACCAATATTGTCTCATTGGCATACTTCATCAAATTTGAATTCATTCTTGTTCCAGAAAAATGAAGTAATCCACCTTTAGCTATCTCTGATCAGGTGTTATCAAAGATGAAAACCACAAAAAGCTCTAAGGTTTGTTGAGGCTTTAAGCACAAATAAGACATGAGTTTTAAATACACATATTTGGATTCTCAAATGCAATGTACTCAGAGTGGAAGAATAGCGGAAATTGACAACTCCAGTAAAAAACCTGTATTTTGGAAGATCTTTTACATAATAAAATCTTCTTTACTACATAGACAATTAATGGCATTTAAGTTGAATTTGCAAAAGTTTCTCCAGGAGCTTCTCTAAGAAACCTGTTATCTATTGCAGTCAGTTTAAAACCATTCCTCTAAAACATTTACCTTCTTTGTGGAGGGGCTGGTTTTGAGAGGATACTGGACGGTTCTGTTTGAGATTTAATTGGTGGAAGGACAATGGACCTTTCTATAGAGAAACGATTTGATCCTCCAAAGCTGTCTAGGGACTTCAAGTATTCTGATGCATTGTTTTCTATTATCAATGCATCCTCAAGCTCTCTAACAATGTCCGCCATGCATGGTCTGTAAGTCGAGTATGTCTCTGTGCATGCCAAAGCCACCTCTACCACTCTCCACAATGCCTCACCATGATACCCTCCCTTGATTGTGGGATCGACAATTTCTTCAACTCTTGAGCTTCTTATTAGAGGTTTCGCCTGTATTTCAAAGTGTAGGGTTGCATATGATCAGATGTAAACATGCAAATCAAAACAGTATATATAGTTGCAAAGTATAGTTAAGCAATCAGCATCAGTTTATCGTCAGAGTAGCTGTGAATTACCACGTAAGTCGTAATAACTAAAGAAGCAACACTTAAGATGTTCTATTTGTATTCAAAAAAAAAAAAAGATGCTCTTTCAGTCTTTTCATGGCACTTAGTTTGCTGCAAACAAATTATGGGAAGAGACTGTATGGTTCTGAGGATTCAGTAATTTTAGCAATTTGCATCTGGAGAATCTCAGTTAAAGAAAAAGTTTGCTAAGTTGGGCCATACCCATTCAACCAAGCTCCACTCATTTCTTGGCTTGTTTATGTTGAGAGGCTCTCGACCTGAGAGGATTTCCAGTAGGACAACTCCAAAGCTGAAGACATCACTTTTTGCTGACAGACGTTGGGTCGAGTAGTACCTATACAAAAGGAATTCATGAAGAGGCCATGAGTTGGATTTCCCTAAAGATTTTTGAACCATTTGTGCTATGGTGAATTCATAACGAATCTGAAGTCAATAAATATACTAATACTTTGGTTCTTTGTTTATGCATATTATTAAGAAACGAGAAGCTCCAAGTAGATTCTACTGGCGATGATTCAAATAATAACCACTTCGATGAATCCATATCAAGGCGGCAGAACTGTCCATTAGACTATGCTTAGAAACTTATCTCTTGTTCTAATTTCTTAATGACGAAACTATCTAGAAGAGATTACACTTACTCTGGATCCAAGTACCCAGCTGTCCCTCTTATTTCTAAAGAAGTACCACTGTCCCCTTCTTGAGATGCATATTTTGAAAATCCAAAATCAGCAACCTTGGCACACATGCTTTGATCCAGGAGTATGTTACTTGACTTGACATCCCTATGGATCAGACAACGCTCCGAGAATGTGTGAAGGTACATCAAACCTGTAGAAATTTAAACTTTATTGCATCAATCAGTGCAAGAAGGAATAGAGGAAATAACATAATGAAAACGAGAAAATTTGGTATTTTCTGTTTACAAGTGTGACTTCATGATAAGTACTAGGGAATGATTGATTGTTAAACTCTGTTAGATTCATGATATGCCTTGAAACTATGTCTCTCACGTAACCAAGTTATCTTTTTATTTTGCATGTTTAGTACATAGATATGGCTTATTTCATTGAAGAGCTGCATGAATGGCAGTCTTGTATTACTTGCCTCTCGCTGCTCCTAAAGCAATGGAAAGTCTGGCTGGCCAGTCTAGAATCTTCCTTTTTGCTGCTGCTCCTAAATAGGATGAGGGAACAAACAAGAAATTAGTGATGATTCTTGTGATAAAGTGAGAGATAGGAATATGTTTGTGTATGCGGTACCATATAACCGATCCTGTAGGGAGCCGTTTGACATAAAGGGATAAACCAGAATCTGCTGGTCATTCTCGCAGCAGTAGCCCAGAAGAGGGACCAGGTTCTCATGCTTAATGGCTGAGAGAAGGTTCAGCTGTAATACAAATCACTGCAGTGGTTAATTTGCAAGTTGCGTTATTTTTTATGCAGAGGTTAACTATATATGCATGGATAAGATGCATTATTATAGAATGACTCCTGAAGAGCACAGGTGAAATCTTAGTAATGCTGTTTTTTGTCCAGTACATCATCAGAACATTTCAGAGGCAAAACATGCTTTTCGAAAGTAATTATAAAGAAAACATCATGGGATCTGTGAGAAAGTATAAATTTTGTGGAGCACGTAGTTAGGTTTGTTCCGTATGTGAACAGCAGAAGAAAATAGAAGATTCATTGCACAGACCATGTGCTAATGCTTTTCTCATATTTTAGGTAACATCGTTTTTGCTGGTTTAATGTGAATAAGAAAGTTGGGAGGAAAATTCTCTAAAAGTACTCTAGATTGGTACCTCGTTATTAAATTCCCGAATTCCCTGAGTTGAAGTGGCTGACCTGACCTTTACAGCTACTTCTTCACCATCAGGTAAGGTACCACGGTAAACGGATCCAAAGCCACCTTCACCTATCAAAGTTTTGTAGTTCTGCGTAATAGCTTCTATATATTCCAATTTGAAGTTCCTGGTGGATATTGACTTCAGCAAGGTAGTATCTGTGCTTGGTACTGAATAAACTGCATCTGTATTTGAAAAAAAACTTTGAGCGTATTTCCTATTGGGTATAAGTACCAAATTTTATAGATATGAAGTCTCTTTCAAATTTCTCGAGTTCCTGTAAAGCCTCTTTGCAACATATGATATAATGACAGTTTATGTTCTTTAAATCGTGAAAGTATTATGATATATTCTTGTTGACTCCGATTGTAAGCTATTGAAAGCAAGAAGGAAAAATGCTTGAATTCTCATGATATATTATCATGATATATAATCATGCATTGTGCATGCAGGATTATTCCTAGTGTGTTGAGAGTGTACTTACTCCTTGTGATCGAGTAATTTCTCATAAGAAATTTTGGCCCTGACATTACTCGTCTTTTGAAGAGGCAGACCACAGAGATAATAATTGCAAGGATCACTAGAAGAGCTGTACCTACAGCTGCACCTATCACAAGTTTATGTGTGGAGCTTGAGTTTTGTTTAACATTAGCCATCCCCTTGCTGAAATGTAAAAAAGGAAAACAAATTAGGCTTATTTATATTTCTTTGTCAACTTCCTGCGCTTGATATCCCATTTGTTTCCCCTCCGCAGGAAAAAGGTGGACAGTGTAAAATCATAGAAATTGTTTTTTTTTTCCTGAAGACAGGGCAGTGGTCTCATACTCTGTTGTAACATTAGATTCTTTGATGCTTAGAGAAAGCTTGTTGCTGATAAGAATGCTGCTGCTTAAGTATCTGGAGGGATAAGGAAACAAAGATATTAGTGTCACATCATATATGCTTAATCATGAAGGCACTTGCCCATAGAACTTTTTGTACAGCTTGGTATTTTTTGCATAAGTTAATCCTCTGTACGATATGTGAAAACCAACATAGAGGATTTACCTTGTAGCGAGTGTGAAGGATGATGTAAAGAGTGAGTTTGGGCCACTAGAGCCATTATTGCTGATATTCCTGTATTTGCAAATAACTTGATTGCTTAGTAAAACTACACAAAATCGCAAATTTTCTTTAAAAAAATAAGTAGACGAAATATTTGTCTTCATGACAAAGCCTTGGACATACGGTTTCCTCAGGTGCATCAGTTTTTGGATGCTAAGAGGGCTTGGTGCAGTATGGTCACCCCAGGAGAGATTCCTGTGGTAGGGAATAAGAGGAAAGGATTAAATGACTAGAAGTGTAATCCATCTATCTCAAACGTGCTGACTATGCTACAGATAAATAAGGTTGAAAAAATGGTATAGATATTACTTGATAATGTTAAAAAAAACCGAACTGCTTTGAATATTTGATAGAAAGGGAATAACTTACATCTGAGTGATGACTGAAGTACCATTAACTCGATCACAAGTTAGGCCGGGCCATGGAAGGGGAAGACAAGGGTCTCCGGACCAACTCTTCAATATTTCATTGTTTTTGTTGTGTAACAATAATTCCTTCTTCACATTCACCATTATGTCAACTGAAACATATAGAAACATAATAAATGCACTTTCTGTAATGCTTTTCTACTATGGAATTTTGAGTTCTGCCTATGCATTTATTCTGCTACTATGCATAATTTTGAGTAGAATTACCTTCTTCCTTGGCTGTTTCTTTAACCTGAGGAATAGTCTTTAAAATCTCATAACCATTACAAATGGGTCCCAATTGAGATCGATTTGAGGCCTTGATCATTGTCAGATTGACAACCCTATTTGCTCTGAAATTCAGAACTACATCCAGGTATCTGGAACCACTAGCCAGTATATCAACCTTGAGTCTCTTTTCATTGTTGATGTATACGTAGAACATCCTTTGTCCAGCTTGAGCTGAGCCATTGGGCTCAAGAAAGTACAGGAAGAGAGAGTAAGCATGATATCCTGTGTCAAGGTCTTCATGCAGGAACTCCAATCTCTCTGGGTGGGTAAGGGCTGTTTGTAACACGAATGCAGGAGGTAATAAGCTACGGTTTCTTGTAATAACCTGCTTAATAATGGATGGCTGCGTGAAAGTAACTTGTGATTCTAGATTTGTGGCTGGTCTCCAAATTCTATCATACTGGTCATATGGGTACCTGAGTTGACAAGTCTTCATGTTATCACTTCATGATACTGGATATGTTTGTCCTTTTGTCTTAATCATGTTAGTTATACTGTGTTGTCAATCCAAAATATAATTCTAAGATATAATGAAAGAATACCTGATTTCCACACCCTTGTTTCCAGCATCTACTCTATGTACAAGTTTGAGTACTTTTGAAGGCTCCCTCTTCAGGTAATCTGGATTTATCGGTCTGAGTTCAACCTTAGAAATGTAAGGATTCCCCTTCTTTTTCAATAGGCAGAAGTTGGAATAGCTTCTAGTAGCTCTAAAAATTCCCTCTGCCGTAAGTTCATCAGATGACTTTACTGTGGCTATTGGTGTGACACCAATCAAAACAACAAAAGAACTCTGTGGGAGAGTCTTCTCTTGATTGCCAGAAAGAAATGTACCTCTTACTAGATAATCATGACCTCTCCTGGTTGGCAAGCTGTAGCACCACTTATGACCAATGTCTGAGCTAAAAGATCGGGCTTGTTCATAGTGTGCTTTCTGGTAAACTGGCCTGGATATGCAACTTTGATTTTCAGGGAACCAATTTTCATCCGAAATCCAACTTAAGTTGGTACTTGGATCTGTAAAGTTTGCACGAGCACAAGACTGTATACTCAGAAATCCTGCTCAAGATCACATTGAAACTTAAGAAGTTAGATTTAAGTAAACCAAAAATATGACATAACTGCATTTTAGGATGAGGTTTTGGACATCGTCTTAAACATCATAGATATGATATGAATAGCTGGTTACTGCTTGCCATTATAATGATCTGCTTTATACGATCTGTTTATGCTCTTTTTCTTTTTTTTAGTTAATTTGATCTGCTTATGCAGTGTAAGTAGGTTTATAGGCCTTGAGTTTTGCAGCTTCCATACTTATTCTCTGTGGAGCAGTCAAACACAGTATTATATGATAGTTTGAGGTAATTTTTTCCTTTTTGAAACAAATGATATCAGTCTTTATGTGGTAATTATTCAGGATTTCACTTAGTGAAGTCCCTAGAGCTGAAATGAAACGACTCAAACCTCGTTAGGGTTCTTAAGGGAATTCAACAATACCAGAGAGATTAACAGGATAATGATCATGAAATGTCATTCACAATAGAGGAAAGGGCAACTATCTTATTGAAATCAAAAGAGATTATGAAGAACGATTTATGTTGACTAACCTTGTTGTGCAAAGGCAGAATGTATAAACAGGACCAGGCAGATGATACAACAGTAGACCAATCTTATGTTCCAGCAATTCTCCACTTCCATCATCCTATTCTCATGGAAGAAAATTGCCCCATCAGGTCATCCAAATCTAAAACTGACTATGGCTAATCCAATTTCCAACTTATAATTTTTTGTAATTTAAAAATGAACTGATTGCAGCTGTTCTGACTTCCAATGGCTTCTGTTCTTGAAACATTGCTGGGTAAAAACTACACTAAATAAGTACAAACGTAACGTCACTTATTTTACATTGTTTATGAAATTATGATTAAACTAATAGTAATGGTCTTTGTTATGGTGGTGGTGGGACAATAATTAGTTTAATGATACAACTCAATTTGCAATTATAATAATAAATAATAATTAGGCGGAACAAAACAACCATTCGTCAATCTTCTCTAATTCGTCTCTCCTTTTGTCTGTTATCTACAGCGAAACCTCATGGAAATGAGCCTTCACTTATTATAACTCTCTTTCTTTTCTCATATTATACAAGTCAAGAAAGTGATTTTTTATACTATCCGATCAGTCAAAAAATTAACTTGAAAAGGAAAATGAATAGTGTTCACATTTTTATTTTTTTGGTAATTTAGATAAGATAACATTTACACACTAAGTGTGTGCCATGCCCTGGGGCAGATTGTTGTTCAAAGTATTAGACAAAGACAGTTTAAATAGGCCACATCTCGGCCAGAATAGGAAGTAAGTTGTCTGCGCTAGCTGTTCGCTAGTAAACACCAGAGGAACTACAAAAACCTCAAAACGACCTTGCCTGAGCCCTTCCTTTGCCATCCGATCAGCTAACTGGTTCTGCTCTCTGTACACGTGACATAGCTTCCTTGCTTTCAACTTTTGTAGCAAGTACACTACATTTTAAAGCAAAATTAAGCAATTTAGAAAATCTATACATGAATTTTCACTCGTATTCATATGCTTGAACATTAACATTTTCAGTCAGTCATAACTCTCAATACGATTCTAGTCCTTTGTTCAACACCCATAGTCACATTCTTTACACCCAACACCTTAGACTTGCGAAACAATTTCACCACTTCCTCCACCTCTATGCCACCGCACTCCTCCACAGCCACCACACACGCGCCGCCAACTCTCACCGTTCTCTCCATCTCCGCCACGTATCGATCCGGGAACAATGCCCGATCCAGATACGCACTGAACCCGAGATCAAACGCATTATCAAAAAAAGGCAGACTATGCGAATCCGCACGTCTAACAAGCGGCAGCGAATCCACGACCTCCACACCGGTAATGTCTCGAAGCCCCAATTCTTTTAGGGCCATTACGGCCTGACCCGGCCCGGCAGATACCACAAGGGCCCGTGAATGCTTAGAAAAGAGTTTCTTATCCTGAAGAGTCTGGAATTGGGTTTTGAAAGAAGCAACTGTTTGGATCCAGGCGCTGGTGGACCATACACGACGGTTGTGTTTCTTCATGGAAGTGCGAGTCCGGTGAGTGAAATCGCAGGTGGATTTGGGGAAACGATGGTGAGGCTTAGGTTTGATGATATTGGGATTAACGCAGGTTTCAGGTGTCCGGATGAAAAGCAGGAAAAGGATAAATGTAGCTGCGATGATCAAGAGTAAAGAGAGCCTGTTGATGAAATATTGAACGTATCTATCCATTCTTCTTCTACATGCATTTGGATCTCAATCCATGAGAGTAGCGTTGATGAAGGAGACTAATGAAACGTTGCCGTTTTACAGATATTACCACAACAGTTCGTTAAGGTGAGAATAAATTAAAGATTTTAGTCCGGAATATAAAATGATTAATTTCACATTGAGTCATTTTATTCTTAGTTACTGCTAATAATTTTCTAATAAAAACAAGGCTTATGTATTACAAAAAATAAAAAAAATACACTTTGATCCCCCGAATTTATTTGACATAGTTTAAAAGAAATAAAATTATAAATTATAATATTAAATGTCACAGAAATTATGACCAGAGGAAGTAAGCCCTTGAAATTATCAAAGTATTTGAGTATTGACTAATGATATCGGTTAAATATGGTATGAATTTTTAATTTTGGAAATTGGAATCTGGACAAATGTCCAATTTCTTTTACGTTTTGTTAATTCTGGCAAATTAAAATATGATTCATATCATTGTATTTGTCTGCACAGCATAATCGTATATTCCAGGCATAACTATTAGTCGGTTTAAGATGTATGCTTAATTAACATTCTTGACTTCTTTTTTTAATTAATATATGCATCTCGTCATTATTCTTCCTTTTGTCAATTGTATATTTAACGAAACCAACGTCTATCCTTTTGTGTACCTTGTCAACAACCTCATTTGTTTATCAATCAACGTTATGGTTATGATTAAGTGATAAGAATTCATTCATCGTTAATTAAAGATAGAATTCAAGTATTTTTGAATGTAAAATCATCTTTATTTGAGAGAGTTTTACTTTCAAATTGAATCTTTTTAACTCTGTTTGCAAATTTTTAATTAAGCTTTAATATAAATATCTGCACCAAATAATAGTAACCTAGAGAAAGAAAAAAATCTTCATTCGTTTAGGCCGGAAAATCAAAGATTGAGAAATGAATTTTTTTTTATATATGCTTGTAATTGTGGAATAGATGTGATTAGGCAATGAATTTAATTTTAGTAATTAAACAGTACTCCCTCCATCTATTTTTACTTGGCCCTTGTACTATTTTAGGATGTCCAACAATACTTGTTCAGTTTATGAAATCAAGAGATAATTTTACATTTAGTTCCTATATTTACCCTTGTTATTAATTACAGTTATTTTCCTATTATATTTTTCAATATTTGTATTAATTATATTCAAAGGGTGATTTGATAAAATTATTTTATCTTTTACTTATTCTTAATTCCTATATCAAGTTAATAGGAGCCAAGTAAAGATGGATAGAGGGACTATCTTTTACCAAAGTGAGATTAGACAATGAAATAGTGATGAAAAAAATGATTCGTAGATGATGAGTTTACCAAATTAACCAGTAGTACCTCAATTTCTTTTATTTATCTAAATAATTAAAAAGAATTAATATTGAAGGTACTGTCTAATATATTTTTAAATCGTTTTATCATAATTATAACCTTATTTGGTGAGGTGTGTGTATATATACAATTGAATGATAATATATTTGATATTTGTAAATAACAATCTCTTACTTATCAATTGGAGATGATTGAAACAATAACTTTTATGAATGTACCAGCTTTTTTAATACAAACTTTCTTGTCAAGGATTCATGAGAAACTTATTTTTTAATTAAAATAAAAATTCAACGATTAAGAAATATTGAATAAATTTGGATATTTATATAGAATAATAATATAACTAAGAAATTACATTTTATAAATTTTTCTTTTTATAAAAAAATTCATTTTATGTATTTTGATGCCGGAATAAATAATTTCATATTTTGACTAAATTTAAATTCTTTCGTACCCCAAATAAAACAATATAAATGAATAATTTAGTAAAATTACACAAAATATAAATACAATACAAACTCAAAACGAAAAGAGAAGGCCTTAAAAGGGAAAGATAACGCAAAGGATTTAAAGGAAAAAAAGAAAAAGAAAATTACAGGGTTTAGAAGGGTTTTAGCAATCGGGTAAATACGACGTCGCATAAGCCTGTCTTATCTGCAGACGAGTGAAGAAAATCAAGATTCAGTAATCAGCCATGGTAGGAGTTTAGCCTCAGCTCCTTGAGCAAGCATAGTGAAGAATAATGACCCATCTACACTGCTTGGAGACATCGATCTCCGCGACCACAAATCTATCTCTTTTTCACAGCCCCTTTTTACGTTCCAATGCAGTATTACCCTTAGCTTCTCCCAAATCTTTGGCCCTGCTTTTGAAGAATTCCAAGAAATCAGCATCAAGAACACCAACTAGAACAAGTGCCAAAAACCCCACAACTAGTAACTACTTTGTCTTCTTTTCCTGTGTTGGTATTTTTGTTTAAAATTTCTTTCACTTTTCTTGATTGATAAATATTTTGTATGGTTCTTGTTTAGAGGTTTTGGCCAGTGGTGTATCTACTTCCGCAGTAGAGGGAGAAGCTGATGTTGAAGTTGCTGAGGGGTATACAATTACTCAGTTTTGTGATAAAATAATTGGTTTATTCTTAACTGAAAAACCCAAGTCAAAAGATTGGAGAAAATACTTGGTTTTTAGAGAAGAATGGAAGAAATACCGGGATAGATTTTACAGTCGCTGTCGAATTCGAGCGGATACAGAAGATGATTCTCAAATGAAGGAAAAATTAATTAGCTTGGCTAGAAAAGTTAGGAAGGTATGAAGAATTCTTTTAATGCATATATTTCCGTTCAAGGTTGAAAATGAGAAGTCTGTTTTACTTTGAAAAGGCTGTATCTTTAGATATTCCCACATTGTTCTTGATCAGGAATGAGTCATTGCAGATTGATGATGAAATGGAAAGGCATACTGAACTTCTCAAAGAGATACAAGATAACCCGAGGGATTTGAATGCAATTGTTACAAAGAGGCGTAAGGACTTCACTGGTGAATTCTTTCGTCATCTGACGTTGCTTTCAGAAACTTATGACAGCTTGGAGGATCGAGATGGTAAAGTGCCTTTGTTGGCGTTATTGTTCTTTTAGGTGTGATGGTTTTAGTAATGGGTTGTTGTTGTCAGAGGAAGGAAATCAAAATGTTCTGCAGCATGTTGCATTTTGAACTTTTCTTTTAGAAAATTAAAATGAAATATAATTTCATGGCATATGGTTTCAAGCTAAACTAGCTAGGGATGCGAAGGACTATTGCTATTAGCTTCAGTGTTGTTAAAAGACCATTGCAGGTCTGCTTAAGCCCTGTATCTCAGTGCAACATGACTGGTCATTTTGTCTTACCTATGTGGTGCTTTGGTGCAAGCACCAAGTCATTAAGGTGTGTGGCTCAATGCCAATGATCTTTGTTCTAAAGAAAGAAACCTGAAAGATGGATATAGCTAGCCGTATGATACATCAATTGTTAAGGGAACAGTGTGGACGAATATGTCATTACACAGAGCTGAGGTAGGAATTAGAAACTCAGAATAGTATAGATATTGACCAGCCTAAAGTTTAGAAGCTTAAACCTACGTCTTTGCTTTTGAAATATAAGTTTAAAGTCGGTTTTGAAGTTAACTGACACCATTTTTACTTTATATCTATGCCTTTTAATTGTAGTTCACTTTCTAGGACATTCCATTACATACATTTTAAAACTTTTTCCTCATTTGTGCCTTTCTTCACCAAGGCTCTCACTTTAATTGTGATTTGCAGTTTAAGCCCCTAGAGACACTTCCAATGTTTCTGTTTTTTATCACCTTTGACAACACTGATCAGCCTGTCACAAGTCCTTTTTTCTTTACTCTTATGCTGAAGTCGTGTTTGTGACTTTGTTCTAGGAAGTATCTAATGGGCATGCCATTTATATATTTTATTTGATGAAGAGCATGTCATTTAATATAAGAACCATCAATCTCTGTTATTTGAAAAATTGTGATATTTCAACTAGGCTTTTTGTTGCTTATAGTAACTAGTATCTGACTGGCAATAGCTGTCTCTGTTAAAGTTTATCCTGTCTTGATAGTTTTGATTTCGCCAATATCCTTTAAATGCTTTCATATTCAAAATCAAGAGTAGATATGAGATATCTCAACGCTGAACCTGAAACTAAAGCCAATCAGAATCTTTAGGATAGTTGCTCCATGGCTCCCATTAAGTAATTTATGCAACATGAATGGCAGGAGGTTTTTTTTCTGTCTTTTCATCTTTCAAAAATGAATGGTGATTTATTACTTTCCTTATCCAACTAATTGGTTCAATGATGAAGAAGATTTGCATGACGTTGTAAATGATCTTGATACATTTTCTCATGTTATGGATGGAACGACGAGTAATTGAAAACAAAACTGGAAAGCAACTAAAAATTGGGAAGTGATGTCACTTCATCATACTTTTTAAATTTTTGGTTGAGCAGCATTTGCCAGACTTGGGACCAGATGCTTGTCTGCAGTCAGTGCTTTTGATAACACACTGGAGATTGTGGGAACATTAGATACTGCCCAGGCCAAATTTGATGACATCTTGAACTCTCCATCAGTGGATGCAGCATGTGACAAGATAAAAAGCCTTGCCAAGAGTAAAGAACTTGACTCTTCTTTGGTGCTGCTGATAAATGGCGCTTGGGCTTCAGCAAAAGAATCCTCTACCATGAGAAATGAGGTATGTACATTTGTAGTCCATTTTGATTCGCATACACAAAGATTTTTGTGTTAATCTATTTCTTGAAAAGAAATACTCAATTTCATCATATATTAAGGATCTTATAATTTATTTAAACAACGTTCTGGATTATATATTATCGTAATGTTGATGATGTTCCATAAACTGTTTTTGATGTGTTTATGTCTTAGACTTGTCATGAAGATGGACTGACTCTTCCATATTGCACGTATAAAAGCTGTTCATACTTCATTTTTTCTTATACATCCATTGATTTGCTAGAAAGTTTAGTTTGTGAGTTCAAGTTGTACCCTATTGAAATGGAGACAACTCACACTTGTCAAACTTGGGCTGTGTGCTGTTAGGTTGCAACTGATTTGCCCATCCTATCCATTTTATGGTATGTTATCTTCGTTTCAAGTAATTTGAGATCCTTGAAATGTTTTTTGCCATTACTGTGATGTTAAATAAGTAGCTTTAAATCATTGTTTTTGATGTTGGAATCTATGGATTGGTGGAGTATGTCCTTCTGGACTAGGGGTGTCAAATTTGGTCTATAAAAGCATAGCATATTCAAAATTAAGTTGGGCAGGTTCGGTTCTAAATGGTTTTCAGCCCATCATGACCAAACCATTTTAACTTAAGACAAATTTTGGGTCAGTAGTGATCATGTTACAGTTATTGACTCAATCTTTTTTAACTCATCGAAACCTGGCAAAATCCGACCTATGTTTGTCTCATTAAATTGTGATGATCCCAAGCATGAGTTGCAAGAGATGGATTATGACTTGTTTCTAAACCCAATTTGATTCACCACCCCTTTTTTAAAAAAATAAAAATAAAATAGGACTACTTCTCTTTTTTGAGAACTTGAAGATAAATGTACAGTTGCATACATTCTTATACATTGAATATTTTCTATTTTGATTTATGACACTTTCCATGTGCTATATCCTGAACATTTTGACGCCAATATGGTGTACATGTCAAAATGCAATGTTGAAAGGTTTATGAGGACTCACAGTTCATATACAAGACAAAACAATAGTAGCATGACAAGGGTGAAGAATATTGCTTAGAAAGTTTAGAACTTCATCCCTGAAGGCTGAAGCTGCTCAAAATTCCGGGCCATTATATCTTAGTTGCTCCATATAAATAAAATTAATTCTTATTCAGTTTTCCTAAACTAAATTCTGTGTCTTGGTGTTTTCTTATTATTATTTTATTTGGAGGGGATGAAAGGTAAGACTTGAATATAATCATAAAAACTGGTAGTGGCTTATTTTTGTTATGGAAAAAAAGAGATACAGATGACAATATTTAACTAGCATCTTTTGGTCATGTTTGCACAAGTAATTTGCTGAGTCCTTTATCAATTTATCCTGGAAACATTAGCAGTATCCTCCTTTTCTTTGACTATATAGGCATATTTGACTTCTCTAATTTTAACCATATCTATCCCAGTTGTAACTTATGTCCCATCTTATACTCAAATTTCTCTCTCTCTGATAGCAATCATTTATTCAGTTGAAGTGCCAGATAATTTATTAGAGCTGATGCTGAAATATGACTAGGTAAAGGAGATAATGCATCGTCTATACAAGGCTACACAGAGTAGTCTAAGGAGCATGGCACCAAAAGAAATAAAGCTGCTTAAGTACTTGCTAAACATCACAGATCCCGAAGAGCGATTCTCAGCATTGGCAACTGCTTTCAGCCCTGGCCATGAACATGATGCCAAGGATCCTTATGCTATTTACACGTAAGAGCTTAGTGCTTTTTGCATTTCTTAGTGCTCAACTGAAATCTTATCTGCTTTCTTATGTGGAGCAGAACTCCAAAAGAGCTGCACAAGTGGATCAAAATCATGCTTGATGCATACAACATGAATAAAGAAGAGACTGAAATTAGAGAAGCCAAAAAGTTGAATCAACCTATTGTCATTCAGAGACTTTTCATTCTGAAGGAGACAGTTGAAGCAGAATATTTGGAAAAAGAAGCTAATACAGAGAAAGAATCAAAACCAGAAGAAACTGTGATATGACAACCTAGTCCACCGGCGTATGTGTATCTGTTGCTTGCCGCTAATTTTTGTTATTGACTCTGTCTATTCTCTGCTTGAAATTTGTTTTCTTTGGTGATATTGAAGGCATTATGTGTATAGTTGGTTTTTGCAGAAATAGCAAATAGAAGTTGTTTTCCTGATCGCTTGTTGTAACTTGGAATTTTCTCTTCGTTTATTTATATTATATTTTTTTTAAAGTATTTTCTTTTTTACACAAATATAATCACTGAAAGATATTAAAAATACTTATTTGATTTAATTTGTTCAGTTTAAAAAAAAAGATATAATTTATTATATCTATGGCTTAAAATAATTAATTATGGTGAAATAATAAAATCATAGCAAAACCAGATGAAAAGTAATTTATTAAGATGTAATATTATAAAATTACAGTTAAAATAGTTAAAGAAATAATTAATAAAAATAATATAATTAAATCAAATAGCTAAACTGTTAGGGGTCGTTTGGTGTGATGGATAAGGAAGGTTAATCTCGGGATAAAAATATAGTGACCCTTAAGTTAATGTTTGGTTGGCAAACTCGGGATAACTTATCCCGGGACTAATAAAT